>CATKHJ010180833.1:0-29245 GCA_949750685.1 Vernicia montana
AGCTTCCTCGACATCTGTATTGCACTGTTGGTTATCCTCATTGTAGTCATCATCATCATACGGCTCTTCTGTCAGTGCTTCTTGGTTGACTAGATTGACTCCTCTAGTCCTTGGTTGAGGGCAAGTGTTAGATCTATGCCCGGTAGCACCACATCGATAACACTTATCTTGAGTTGGATAAACATAAGGATTAGGAGGTTGGTTCTTCCTTTCAGCTTGTTGTCCGAATGCCTTTTGCTGTTAATTGGGACCCCTCTGAAAGGTTTATGTAATGGGGCCAAGTGCTACATGGTTGCCTTCCACTCCATTGGCACGCCGAAATGGAGGTTGTGCTTGTTGCTCTTCAATTGTCACTTCTTTACCTTTGTTTTGGGTGTTGATTCTATGTGAAGATTCTCCCATGTATGACTTATAAGGCTGTTGTCGGTGAGTGAAAAATATGTCACTTTAGGCCTCTGCTTTAGTTGCAAGCCGAATGGCCTCACTAAGACTCCACACATCTTGAACACCCAACATATCTTGGATGTTTGGTCTCAACCCTCTAATAAACCTTGTTGCCCGTTGTGATTCGGTTTTAGAAAGGTCATTTCAGGTAGACAACCGAAAGAATTCAATTGAATAATCTCACACTGAACGATCTCCTTGCCGACAATTTTGATATTGATGAAATAGAATCTGATCATAGTCACATGGTAGAAAATTACCCTTTAGTAGTTGTTTCATCCGCCGCCAGGATCTTATTTGTGTTTTCCCCATACGAACTCATGACATCTGCTCCTGCTCCCACCAAGCTGAAGCTCCTCCCTTTAATTTGTAAGCCACCAATTTGACCTTTTTGTCTTTGAGGATCTCCATATAGTCGAAGAACCTTTCTACTTCATTAAGCCAATCTAAAAATTCTTCAATGTGAAACTGGCCATTGAAGGTAGGAAGCTCTATCTTAAATTGGTACTCAAAATTGCCTCCAAAACGACCTAAATTAGGTCTACCATTGTAGTTTCTCATTTGGTTACGCCTCATGTTCGCCTGTTCAGGAGTCTCGATCTCCTCATTACTGTTGTCATCAAGTTCTCTTTGAACATGCCTTTGAATTGGAATTTCTAAATTCAGCAGGGGCTAATCTAGGTGATTTCTTAGTGGTTGTGGTGGTGGCTCTACCTGATCACGAGGACCATCGTTGATAGGTGCAGCAGCCCGTAACTCGACTCGCAATCCTTCAAAAAAGGTTTGCAAGCCTTAGAGAACCCGTAGAGTCTCCCTCTGTAAGTCGATCATAACTTTCATGTCATTGGAGGTTGAATCTTCGACGTTAGTCATCTCCTTTTTTTTTTTTTTTTTTTTTTTTTTTTGCACAAAGCGACTCTCGTAGGGAAAATTCCTACTTTAATACCACTTGATGCGGTGAAACAAAAAGGAAAACTGATTTTAGGATTGAAACAAACCAAAATCTTTTAGAAAAACACAAGAGTTAAGATTGAGACAACCTACAACTCTTTAATGAATAGTAAGTTTTGATAACACTCAATAAAAGAATCTTATTAAGGAATGATTGATCATAAAACTACAACAATTCAGCCTTATATAGACTGCTGGAAAAGAGAATAAAGCTGGTCAGCCCTTTAATCAAGGGTTGGGCAGCTGTAATTATTAAAAATTACATATAAAAACACACTAAAATACAACTGTAAATTAGTATAGCTGAATATAGGACTCTAATAGCTGTAAATATTTAAAAAATATATGGAAACAAACCTAAAACTCTGTTGTAATTGCAGCTAGTCAAAAAGTTGTAATAGCAGCATATGTTGACTAATAAAATGAAGAAGAAGAATATGGAAATTAGCTCTAAATATTGAAATTGAGATTGTTGCTTATTGTTGTCCTACATCAAAAAGAAATGAGACAAAAGAAATTAAGTACTAAACAAGAAAACATAAATTTGACATGAATTATGGAGAACGCGTGAAAATATAACAACAAGCTTCATTCTTTTGTCAAAACATATACATTTGAATCAAATCATAGAACTTGATTTTGATTAGGCGTCAAATTATGTTAATTAGGGAACAAAAGAACTATTAGTTCAATGAGGCAGAAGTAACCATGGTTAAGAAAAAAATATCATTATTGTCAGTAAAACTTAGGCATTGGAAATTGTACTAAAACTAAATACATGTTAGACCCAAGAACCTTCAGGGAAGTGAGAAAATATGCAACAACTGGTTGATTTTCCATGGTAGAGAAAACCTATACTTTAATTATTTAGGAATTCACATCGAAGCAATGGCGGTGGTGCTGTGAGTAATTCATAGAGAGGGAAATTGAATGGTGATGGCAAAGACAGAGAAATTGAATGAGTAATTTATCTTTGATTGATTGAATTGGGAATTGCTTGTGAGAATTAATCTATTATCTTAGGACTTAATTTTTATGAATAACATTTCACTATTTGCATGTTTAAGGTATTGTGTAAAGTAGAGATAATGGATGCATAATACTCATTTATGTGTTATTTAGAAATAAAAACACTCATTTATTATTGTTAAAGGATTTTCATAGAACTTAATGAGTTTGTGTCAATTGTTTATGATCATGAGAGTAGATATAAGGTTAGCATAAATACATGTGTTGTATATTGAGAGAGAACATCATATGATTGAGGGTAATCTAATCATTAATTCTAATAAGATTAAATTCAATCAATTCAATTAGAGATAATTCATAGGTAGTCAATTGATAAAATATGAACCCTAGGCTTTTTCATATCATTGTTTTAAATTCAATTTAATTAATTTTCATATTCTAGAGTTAGTTTGGTTTAATTTTAGTTTAAATCATTCTCTTAATATTTGATTTTCTAAATAATAAGGAAAGTTCTAATTTTGGTACTTGACAACCCTTTCTCGTGGCATCGACACTCTATTCACTATTATATTACTTATTAACGATTTGTACACTTACAAATTTATCACAATAATTTTTTGGCATCATTGCCAGGAAATGCGACTTTTTCAATATCGTTGATTAGAAAAGCCTAGTATTAAGAGAATCAAATAGTGGTGGCTAGTGGAGTTGTTCCTCCTCCTAATCTTCCACAGCAACCTACTGGAGTGACAGGTGATGGAATGGACGACGCTGGAGATCATGAGGATCTGATTCTGGAGCAAGATGATCAAGGAGTTGATGAGGATGCAGCGCAGGACAAGGATGCTACTAATTTAGCTTGGGTAAATAGCCCATTTGATACTAATCCTTTGCACTTTGTTTCAAATTGATATCAAACTTTTAATTTTTTTTTTTTTTTTTTTTTTTGTACCAAAATTTCAATTTCGCTTTCAGGAAATGGGAGAATTGACCTGCCAATGTTATTTTTAAAAAATATATACCAAAACATGCCACTTTTAAAAATATTTACAAATATATGCTAGTTTTTGGGGTCAAAGGATTTTTTGACCATAAAACGGATATTTTAAATACCAGTTTAGTGTAATTGTCAAAACCGGTATTTAAAATACTCGTTTTGAAAATACTGATTTTGACTGTCAGGTAAGCTAAAATCGGTATTATAAATAACAGCTTGTAAGCTTTATTTATAAAACTGATGGGATAAGGTTGCAATGATGGGAAGGCTTTATTTTAAATACCGATTTGTAAGCTTTATTTTAAATACCAATTTTGCCCATTACACTAAATATAAGTTTTATGGTCAAAAAAATCATTTGACCCCAAAAACTAGCATATATATGTAAATATTTTTAAAAGTAGCATGTTTTGGTATATATTTTTAAAAATAGCATGAGCATGTCATTTCTCCCAGAAAATGATACCCATTAGAAATTCATTCAAATTTTATTGGTGTGGACATCGGAGCTCCACATCCAACGTCCACATCAACATGCCACTCAAATAATGGCAACCATGGCCACAGCTATTACCTCTCTCTCCACCAAACCCCACAAACACTCTCTCTTCAATTCCTCCACCTTCTACGGCACTCTGGTGGCTGCTGCACCACCGTCACTCCGCATGCAACCATCAAAATTGAATGGAATTTCAATTTCTATGTCAGCAACCCCACCATCATTGTCATCACCGCAGTACAATTTGAATAGTTTCAAGTTTGACTCGATCAAGAAATCTATAGTTGCGCGTGAGATGGCACAGTGATACATTACTGATATGGTGACTTACGCCGATACTAATGTGGTGATTGTAGGTGTTGGGTTTGCTAGGCTTTCTTATGCTTATGAGCTTAGTAAGAACCCTTCTGTTAAAATTGCCATTGTTTAATAATCTATTAGTCCTGGTGTTGGCGCTTAGCTTGATGGCCAACTCTTCTTTGCCATGGTAATCAAAATTCACATGGTAATCAAAATTCACCTTTGTTTTCTTTTTTTCTTTATTTTATTTCCTTTTCCTTTTTTTTTTTTTTTTTTTTTTTGCCAGGATAATATTTGCTAGTTCATGATAATATTCGTTTAATTCTTTTTTTTTTATTTAAAAATAAAATTTTTTAATCTAGTGTAATTTGGTGTTTTGGTGTAATTTGATGGTGCCTACATAATTGATGTGAGTTGGGGGTGATATAGCTGCTGAGTGGCATACTGATATAGAACTTCGACGTTCACATCAATAAAATTTGAACGGATTCTTAATGAGTATTATTTTCTGGAAGTGAAATTAAAGTTTTGATACCAAAAAAGAAAAAAATTAAAAATTTGGTACTAATCTAAAATATAATGCAAAGAATTGGTATCAAATGGCTTATTTACCCGATTTAGCTTAGTATTTTTATTTAGATGTTTTTATGCTTTAGATGTTTCTACTTTCAAAACGGATAGCTTTGAATTTTCTGTTTTCTTTTTTAAAAAAAAAATTGAAAAATTGTCCACATCAGGGAAGGATCCCGACGCACAAGTAGTAGGCAATCCTTCGGCAATTTAGTAATAAAATAATATTATTTTTATAATTTACTCACGGATTACCAATAGCAAATAGTAAAAAAATAATAAAATATTCATAATTTACAGGCAGATTTCCGACCACAATTAGAAAAAAAAAATTAATAAAATATTTGCATTTTATACGAAAAGTTGCCGAAGGTTAGTACCGATGGCCAATCAAATTGTTCACCGACGGATTAAATTTTCCATAAGTAAATTTGGACAAGGTTTTTTCCTTCAAAAATTTTGCATCGCAGATGCATTGGTAATTTCAATTTATGACAGATATTGCTCATTTTATGGAAAGAATAATAAAATGGAGCAGAAGATTTGGCAAAAAGAAAAAAATAAAATAAAATTCCTACAGGATTCAGAGTAAGGTAAAATTGTTAATATTAAGATTTGGCCATCATTTATTTACAATTTAGGCATAAGAAGAGTTGTTTAGTTATTCAGGCTTTCTAGAATGCCTTCCGACTTACTTCATTTGTTACTTCTCTAAAGCCTTATGTTTCTCCTGATGCAGTCAAGTCAAACAATGATTTTATTATTGAATGAATTCACTTTCTAGTAACTCAACTACTTTCTAACTAGTACTGTTTCCTTTCCATATTCTTTTACTAGGTCCTCTTTCCAGAAACCTTAACAGAAAAGTAAGTATCTTCTCTCTCTCTCTCTCTCTCTCTCTCTCTCTACAACCCAAATATATATATATATATGTGTGTGTGTGATGTGATGGTATCCAGCAACAAACAATATACACATTCTCAACTTCCGTCACTTTCTTCAACACCCTTTCCTTTTCTTGTGAACCAAACAGAAAATGGAAAACACCAATAATCTGCATGAAATGGAAGAAGAATTTGAAGACACCATCTCTTTATGTGACCTATCATTCGACCACCAAGACACTGAACCCAACACTTCTCTTGATCAAAATCAAGATCAAGATCGAGAACAGCTCAACTTTCCTTCAAACCAAGACTTGTTCGAGTTCTCCACAACTCAAGACTCAAAAACAGAGCTTACAGTTGATAACATCATCTTCTGTGGAAAAATCATACCCTACAAAATAGAAGAACCCACTAATATTTTATATAATCAAAGAAACTCTCTATTCCCATTAAGTTCAGCAGATCTGCAGTTGCTAAACCAAAAAAACCGCTCAAATTCATTTCATATGCCGGCTTCCAAGCCTTCTCTGCTGCCACGGGCAACTAGAAGTTTCGGCAACCAGTCAAGTAATTCCAGGAAGCACATGTTCACGATAGGATTGGCAAGAATCCCAATAGAAATGAAGCTTAGTGATATAAGAAAAAGGCAGAGTCAGCAGGCCCCGGTATCCATGTTTCCTGCAATTGTGGCCAGAGATAAAGCACCAGTTACTGCTAGCAATGGAGGTGGCAAGAAGACTTATTGGGGTCTACTCAGGCCGTTCAGGTGTAGGTCATATCTTACAAGAGGGTTGACTAGGGCTTATCTTGGGTGTATCCCAATCGCCTGAGGTGTAGACTTGGTGATTAGGGTGGAGGAAGATGGTATTTAAGTGATTTTCAGATCTGTAATTTCTTTGTAGCACCTAGAAAAACAGTTACATTGACAGTAGAAATCATATAACAGTAGAATATTGAACAAGTAATATATGATTATATAATTCTCACCAATGTTACATTTTGAACCCATTTATCATATGGAATTTCCTAATTAAAGATAAAATAAGCAAGTGGACAAAGCTTGTTAAAGACATGGGATCACAATAAAATGCAAATTGACTAAGCTGCTATGACTAGAAGAAAATATGATGACCATCATATGTCTTACATATTACAATGTAAGTACAGCACAGGTTGAAGGAGATTACAATTTGCCAGAATAGTCGTCATCATCCCAGCTTGTTTGCTTTTTGGCCAAAACAAACTGCACCTGCAAATGACTTGCGGCTTGAAGGAGATTACTTGCAATAATTAGTAACACATAAAGAAAAAAATAATTTTCTGAGCAAAGATCAACATTCTTGCCGTGTCCAATCAAAAACCTGTCATGCTGTGGCCGAGTAAGAGTTGATGCCCAGAAAACTGTTCCACATGCAATGCAACCCAAGACGAAGACGAAGCTGAACAAAATTACACTTGTCTATAGTACAATATGATCAAGTAGAGGCCTTTTTATTCTTTTTCTTGGCAGTTTTGGCAATTGCCTCACAAATCTCCCTTTTCCGTTTATTGTTGCTATTGTTGTTGGTGTTGGTGGTGGTGGTGTTACTGTTGTTCTTGTTGTTATTGCCACCTGTACTCGCTGCATTTTTGCCCTGAACTTCCAGCGCATCTTTCACGAAAAACTTTAACCTCCATAGGGTGGATTCACTCTGCACAGGGAACAGACCATACTCAAATACAGATTATTCAAAAATCCAAAATAGTAAGATAAGACAGAAGTAATAGTGAATAAATCATAACCTGAGCATCAATGTCAAGGTCCACCACTTCAGCTGTAGCTTGAAAACCTGGATTATTTTGAGCAACGATTTCCAATGCTTTAGTGAGATCTTCAGGAGACAATCTTGAAAGAGCTTCCCCAAGCTTTCTTTTTTCTTCGGACGACATTTTTCTGATTTCACATTTTCCAAATTAACTTTAGTTGCCACAGAAAATTATAGTGCAGAATATAACTTCAGGCAGAGAACACATTCCTTAATGGTAGATCATGATAGCCCTTATTAAATTAAAGATCTGCATACAGAGAATTTTAATAGAAATGCTGATGCAACAAAGGTGTTTTTTGGCATTGTTGTCATTATAGTAGGTTAAGCACTGGTCCCATTAGTTTATAATCCACACACATTTTGACCCCTCAGTCAGATCGTGTCCATCAAAAATTATTATTATAATATGTGGTTTACATCATATTGCACTTAATATTAGTATAATAAATTTACAGCATTAGATGAGAAATACATGGAAAATAACATTCACCTAAGAGAGTCAAAGATCAAACATTTCATAGCCTATTAGATAGCATACAAAAAGTTTGATGCATTTCACCGTTTCACCATCCATTGGCATAATTTGATAATGTTGTTATCAGTCATATTGAAGTGCACAAACAGGGAAGATGATGTTCAGCAATATGGAAGCTTCAGTTACAAGGAAATATAAGAAAAAATACACCAATGACAAATAAACTATTGCAATTCCAATATCAGGAATAAACACTTCTTGTTTTAGTACAAAGGCAGACGTCAGTGAGTAGCAGAGGTCTAGAATACACAATAGCAAGTGCAATGCAACTTCTACAGTAATGGAATTCATTGTAAAGTTACATGGCAAACCTGCACTTTTGAACAACCATGTCTCTAAGTTCATCCAAACGCATATCGATCTCATAAATCTGAAAATAGTTCATTACAATGTATTAAAACATATCCAGCTTAAAGATTCTATTTATTATTCTAAAATGTTTCTTTCAACTAAACCATTTATCTGTATATGGTTAACAAGTTCAAGTATACCTCATTACTTAATTCTCTGGCCATTTTAGCATGAACAGCCTCCTGAGCAAGTTGCATGTCCAACTGAGCCTCTGCTTCCTCCATTTCTCGTCTTTTCTCCTGTGGAAATGATTGATTGGAAGTCAATAAAAGGATTCAGCAATCAGAAACAGGAAAAGGTAAGTTTGCATTTTCCTTCAGCAAAATAACTAGGCTACTGACAACATGAACTAATCTTGATAACATGATACCTCTTCAGTGACTTTAGGCAGAAGTTGTAGCCACTTCTCCTCAAATTTTGCCAGTAAGGTTTTAGCCATGACATGAACATCACTTCTTTCATCATTATATTTCATTGCATTCTTAAAAACTAACCTCACGTCAGCACATATCTCCCTAACATTCTTATATCCAGTACCATCCTTAGCCTCCATTTGATTTTTTATGGTACTGAAGTCCATGGGCTTGTCAATAACCTAGCAAATAGCAAAAAACAAAGATTAGTCAAAGTTATATCTAGAACAAATCCAAAACCAAATGATCTAGGAATCAACAACAATATGAAACTGGAAAATGACAATGCAGGACAATATTCTCAATTAAGTAAGAAATAGCACTTGTTTTCCTCATATGACACTTACTCATGTCAAATACACAATACTGCATGCTAAACAGTTTTATCATGACTTGCCAATAAGTCGATGGTCCACTGTTTCTTCCTCACCAGGCTTTTGAAAACAAATCAATAAGGTTCTTACATGAACATTTATGTCTATGCAATGTGTGCATTTTTTTTAATCATACATGCATTGGGAATGATATGGGGAAAGGGAGTTAGATGCAATAATTTCAGTTTTAGCAATAATGAGAGTTTCATTGTGTGGGAGTGGGACCTTTGTGCATCATCCCATTGACATATGGCTAGAGTAAGCTGAGTGAATATGAATTTAAAGTTTAAAATGTTTTCAGTTCAAGGTTTTTACTCTATCAGTTATGGGCAAATATACCAGCTGAGGCAGAATTGTAATTTCAACAATTTCATATGAAATATACATGAGCAAAATCATGCTTTATATACATTTTAAGAGTTTCAAGACGATTATCTTTGAGATCAAGTTATTCCTTTATGCTTTGTATGTTTGGAGGAAAGGGAGAGGAAAGGAAAGGAAAGAAAATTAGAAAGAAAATCATTCATAATTTCCTTCCCTTTCCTCTCACTTCCTCCAAACAAACAAAGGATTAGCGTGTTAAATTTTTTTTCATTTTAGTAGAAATAATATTAGGCAAGATAGAGTCCATAATATATAGATAAATCCTTTTTCTTTTTGATAAGTGGGTCTCTATTATGAATACATAATAAGCTAACGATTTACTTGGACTACGACAATAAAACATTGAGTGCTTTAGTTTACAGTTGAATCCATGTGTGCCTAATTCATTCCTCTCCCTAACACTCCATGTTTATTACTCTACAATTATTCTTATTTGTCTTTTAATCTTATTCAAGCCAAGTTCTAGATCCCCTAATTCTCTCCTCCCTAATCAACTAGTAATTTCATAAAATGATAAAACAAAAAGAATCAATGATTCCCAAGTTTTTTTTCTAACTTCTTCTCCAATAATTAAATGACGCAACCAAAGCTTCAAACTTTATGCAGCTGCTGTTCCAGAAAACCTGCATCTTGACAACAAACATCAATGTGCACCAACCATATAAAAACCCTAAACTTTTTACATATCATGCATTAACTTCAACTCCTATAATCCCCATTTTGAACAAATCTTAGTCCACCACACAGCACATGTACAAACTTATGCCCAAATCTGTTCTAGGTGGTCAGGAACATATTGTTCACATATCTGAATTCTGGAAAGTTGCCCAGGCACAATCCTCTAGATTGTGCTCACATGTGAAGCTTAAATTGCATCCATAGGCCAAAGAGAGGAACAAAATTTTCATTGCAGATTAAGAAAATATCAACATTTTTTGAGCCAAAAAGAATGAAGTAGTTTATTGAACCTTAATAAGAAAAGGAGTGAATAAAAAAAATACATCATTTTTTTTTTGGTTTACAAGGAGAGAAGGGGGACCCAAACTTAGGAACTTGCCCAAGTTGAGATATGCACCTACTGCCAGGCTAAGCCTATGGTGCAAATACCACATTTTCAAAGTAAAACAATAGTATGTTAATGATGAACAAAAAACTGAGAAAAAAAAGAAGGAAACTTTACCTCATAGTAGTCATGTAATTGAAGACCTTTGACATCTACTGGTTGCATAAAGGGCCATGCCCACTTGTGCTGTGTGATCTGCAAGTAGCAATGGAAGTTCATTACACAAAATAACTTATAAGCTATGACACAAAATTCTGCTTTAAAACCCTCAAGAATTCAAGGATAGTATTCCAAGACAATACAAATGATACATTGTTGTAGTTACCAAAAATAAATATTAGCTACATAAGAAGCTACTTATCCATAATCATAAAATGAAAACAAATGACCTTCAATTTCTTGTTTTGAATCAATAATTAAATTCTAGTTCCAAATAAGCAATTAAAAAAAGCAAAAATTGGGAAGAATGAGAGATTTCCTGTCGCAAAATGGTGCCAAATTGGCGCATAAGCTCTTGCATTCTCTTAGCAGCAGCTGCCTCTCGTTTTGACGCATCTTGTTGTTGTTTCCTTATACTAGGTACATGTCTTTCCTTTTCTTTATCTTTGTCCTTAACAGCAACAACAACAGAGCTACCTTTCGATCCAGTTGTCTGTTGCTTTTTACTCGTATTCAAGTAAAATTGTTCAACCTCATTCACTCTTTGCTCAAGCTTATCAACCTTGTGGAAAAGTTCATCCACGCCATTTTTGTAACCCTCAACTTCCATTGAATTTCCAAATTCTGGAACTGATGAACTTATTAATTGTTCCAACTGATCCACAAACAACATATAAAATATAAAAATTATAAGAAAAATTTGAGCAATTTTGTGCAATTATATAAAGAAAATTAAACAATTTGATTATTGAAAGAGGGAGAGAAAGAGTACCATGGATGGATTAAAGAGAAGTTGCAGAGTTTTATCTTCGTTTTGATATTGTGCAAAAGATGAAGGCGAAGCAGTGAGGCAGTTGCGGAGGCGATGTTTTGTTGTTAGTAACTTCACAGTTTTGAAGAGATGGAGTTTCATTTCCCATACGGCGTCGTTTATTTATGTTACTATGGTTTTTTTCACATGTCAAACGACATCGTTTTTTTAGTATAGGAATATACTCTCCATGCTTATTGTTTACAAGCGTATCAATCAATTATTAGCCGTTGGATTGAATCTTTCGTTTTCACTTTGTTTGGTAAAATAAAAAATAAAGAAGAGAGGAAAGGAGATAAAGAAGGAACATAAGAAAGGAAAGAAAATTTTGAAAGAAACTTATTTTCCCTCCTTTTGTTTGAGTAGGAAGGAAAATAAAAGTATTTTCTCCTTATTTGCATTCTTCTTCCTTTTCTCTCTCTAAATAAGGGGAAAGACTTGGGGGAAATAAGGCATATTTTTCTTCTCTCTTTTCTTAATTATTTTCAGAATTTTGACATATTTTTCTTCTCTTTTTTAATTATTTTCTTTCTTCTCATTTTTTCTCTTATCCAAACAAGTTTTATAAAATGATTTTTAATACTTGCTACAAAACTTAAAAATTGAGGATAACAAATCAAGATAAATCACACGATAATGGTAAGTGTGTATATAATATGGACAATAGTTCAAAACCACTCGCCAATGCTCCAAAAAAATTTGAGGGGCTTATTATCTCTAAAATGAACCAAAACCAATTTATTTTTATATTAAAAATTTTAACCAAAACAGGCTTATATTAATTTCTAAAAATTAACCTAATTGATCCTTCAAACCCACTTGTTAAACGAAAAACCAAGAACAATTCATACCTAAAATGACTCGACTCAAATCCGTCCAAACTTGACTTAATTGCTATCTTTAATCTCATCCAACCTAGCAGTGGGAATTTGTGTATATAATAATAAATCATTAGGCAAAACAACAAACCCCATCAAGATCGTGAACATACAAGGGACGGCATATGAGCCTGTTTCATGGGTTATGTTCAGTGGTCATTTCCTTTTTTTTTTTTCATGATTTGAAGAGGTTAAGGGCATGTAAATAGACTGACTGACTTGTAAATAAATAATTCCTCAATCAAATACAGCAATGCATGCAAATGAATAAGGACATAAGTAGGCAACGACTGAAAGCTAGAGTGATACAATTCAATCACCACAGCCAAACAATTGTTTTTGGTAGTGGAAAAAAGAAGAGAGAATAATTTTCCCAAAGAAACTTACAAATTACAATAATTTATGCTCAAACAGAGTTACATTTGATCCCTGTAAATTCCCTTGGCAAACAGAAAAGTTAAAACAGTACTTGTAAGATCTCTTTCAATATTCATACATGCATAGTCTCAGTGACCATCTACGAAGTTGGAACTGCATCTGCGGTGTTGCTCCCCATAGAATTCAGCTTTCTTTCAGCCTGAAGTGATCGACACAGTGATTCCAACTTTTCTTTTTGATTCTTTGTTTTCTCCAGTTGCTTTTTCAATCGCTCACGCTGCCCAATGCAAGAATGTGAGTGCCTTATTTTTAAGGTTAATAAAAAGTGCATAATGTTTACTCGTCTAACATTGAGGAGGTCATAAACTGGTATTAGCAAAGATTTCTCAAAGAACTTGGAAGTAATGTATGTACATTCCACTGTGCGTGGGTTTATGCATGATATTCTGCTGTTATCACAGCTAGAAAAAATCAGTGAGCAAAATTATATGTAATTAGTGTGACCAATTCTGTGTGGTTGGACAAAAGAATGTCACCAGTATAGCTTATATGCAATGACACCCCTGCATAAACATGCTGACCTGTCGACAAAATTATGTAAGCATGAGAGAAAAAGCATTGTTTTGCTTGGGGGATTGGAAAACCTATATCTCTACCAAAAACTTGACATCTAAACCGCATAAGCTAGGCTTCCCAGGTAGCCAAAATACTCATTATTGATCAGGAATAACTGAAGATTATTTTAACATTAAAATGCAAGCCATTATTACCTCCTCGACAAGTTCTATGAGAGTGACATCTGATTTCTCGGATTTGCTCTTCAAGAAAACATTTTCCTTCTTGAGTTCCTTGATTGATTTCGCCATCTAGCATTCACATGCATAAGACTTAGAATGGACTAATTTGACAGTATATTTCTGAAAATGAAAACAAATGTACCTTCTCAATCTCTTGCTTAAATGTTTCAAAAACTTCATTGCTCTTTAACAATGCATCCTGCAAAATAAAGTTAGCACGTTAGATCTGTCAACTTTATGCTAGTGTGGAATTATAGA
The DNA here is from genome assembly GCA_949750685.1 of Vernicia montana. NCBI lineage: Eukaryota > Viridiplantae > Streptophyta > Magnoliopsida > Malpighiales > Euphorbiaceae > Vernicia > Vernicia montana. The sequence goes on from CATKHJ010180833.1 coordinate 13,827, forward strand.
AGAAAAGCATAACTCCGATTGTGCAATGAGTGATGATTGCCACAGAAACTGAATTTATCAAAATAAAATGTCAGATTATGAATAACAATCAATTACTCCTTTTTCGAGAAAAAGGGAACTGATGACAATCTCAACTAAAAGATCTAGTATTAACATCCAGAACAAAAATATGAATCTTTCATAAAAAGATGATTATCAATATAAAAAATGCAACAACTAATACTTCTGTTATTGTACCACACATGAAAACTCAGTCATCCAACAATCCAAGGACCAAGGTTTGCTTCAAAACAACAGTAAGGTGATACATGACATCAGAAGAAATTGACCTGGAATTGTTGGAATTTTTCTCCATCGGCTGTCAACTGCAAGCGCAAATTCTTTTCAGTTGCTAGTAACTGTGACACCTGTTCAGCATATATTTTCATCTGAGACTGCTCCTGGACTAGTTTCTCTTCATGTTGCTTGATCTTCAAATCAGCAAGCTGAAGTTCCAGCGTTTTCTGTTTTAACTGTGCATTCAAATTCCAAACAGAAGGTGAATGGTAACTTAAAATCACAGAACCAAAATGCATTCTACATATTCAAGAACCAAGTAAATGATAAACTACTTACCTTCTGTGCATATTGCTGTTCAGAAAGAGCATACTGATCAGCTAGTTGCTTCAGCTTATTTCTTAACCTAAGCAAGAAGAACCACGTGGATTACCATGATAGTGATGATAACATACATTGTACAGATGTAATAAACACATCTATTGATATTTAACTCTTCTACAGTATGCAACATTCCGGAAAATAGTTTTTGCAGATTAATATCAAACAAGCTCAAAGAAAAGAATGAAATCATTCCAGATAAATGCAAGAAATGAAGTATGGCCAAACTCAAATTTGCGCATATAGGGACTCAGACGAATTGGTTTCTATTTGCTTACAGATCAGAGGCCAAATGAAAGGAAGATTCAATAATGATCTGAAAGATACCAGGGTGGGGACAAATGATCTCAGTTTCTACACTTCTGTGCAGTGTCTACAGTCACTTTGTGTATACATCTTCCATGTAAAATATTTTCAAGTAATGCTGCTTGAAATTTTTTAATTACACCCTCTAAGATGAGTCGAAAACATCTAATCTTGAATGATATTTTCAACCTATCTCCAAAAAGACCCCATGGTTCTGCCAGAAACAAAGGGATACAGAAGGGTATGAAATGGAGCTAAGAGGAAACAGAATGGGTAAAGGTGAAGACAGACAAAAGTCATGTGTTTCCAATTTGGAAGAATCTTGTAATCATATATGTGAAACAAACCACAAGGCAAAGTAACCCAATAAGAATCAAACTAAAATACCAGCAGTAATGCAAAGCGAGGGGGAAATTTGGGAGCAAAGAAACAAGCAAAGTCTGAAGTATTAGCTTGAGATCAAGTGCCGTAAGCAAAGAAACAGGCAAAGCCTGGTGTGTTAGCGTGAGATCAAGTGCCCTATTATTCTAATGCAAAAAACAAACATCCAATGAGAATAGCCCACTTTGTTATCAATTGAACAGAGCTTTCAGAATGGTTTCTTCCCATGATTCAGTTATTTCAGAACATGAAAAATACAAAATGTTGTTAGGACTATGTGGCTCTTATGATTCTCATTTATGATTACGAAAATGCCAGTTATGTTAGACACAAAATATTAGGGATTTTAAAAGTATGAAATTGCATTCTGTTTTCAGTCCCATCTCCCATGCATGCTATATCTCATAGCTACGGTCACTAAATATTGATGCATCACGTTCAGAAAAGGACAATAGAAAAACAATCTAACATTTTTCATGATTCCGGCATCTTACATCTCATTCTCCTTCAACTGCGAGAAAGATTCCTCCTTCTGTTCCTCTAACTTGTTGCTCACATCCTACAGAACAAAGATATTTGTGACCTCAAGTATATCAGATAGTTTATCTCCCTAGTCCCTAGGAGTAAGGAAAATGCACATACACTATATGCTTTTGATACTAGGCATAGATACTCCATTGAACCCAAAAGAATATCAAACAAACCTTGATCGCGTCTTGAAACTTGGCAGATAAATCTAACCTCAAATTTTGCCCCTCTGTAGATACCCTTTTGCATTCTTCCTGTCAAATTATCAGAGTTAACACAAGTACCTACAAATGGTAGAAATACTGGCACTGGATATTGAAATCATTAAAAATAATAGCTCCAGGTTTTCATTGAATTAAAACAAGCATAGTACCGAGATTTGGTCACATAATTGTCCTGTTCCAAGAAAGTAACTCCCTAAGCTGAAAATTTTGCTTCAATTTGTTTGGATGCAGAAGGCATTAAAAGTGAGCTCTATGAGCCAATTCTTGAGCAGTTGTGATTGAAGTGCTTAAATATTTGCCTAGAGCAACATGGTTAATGACAAATAATATAATAGGATAATTTTTTACATTTCAGTTTAAATATAAATTTCATGTACCATTGATACACCTATGAAAACCTTCAGCCAAAAAGAGTGCAACAAACAAGATTACATCTTCAACTGGATCCTTCATTCAAAACATAAAAACAGAGGCCTAGCAACAAGCCAACCGAGGGGTTGATTCACAGAAAAATTTAATAATGGCTCACAAAGTGAAATAAAAAATTTAGCTTTAAACAAAGCTTATGCTTGCACATCACTAAACTAAAAATGTTTGTAGTTAAAATGTGTATAAGTAGTCGAAGTATTATTTGTTTTATGATGCAAATTTTTTGTCTGTAATATCATGGACATTTTGGTCACTTTAGTTCTGGTAATACTGTGTGGTAAGCATGGGCTAAGCTATTGCATGAATGGTCAATATTCAGTTTTATGACGTGTTGAGAGTTGAGACATATCACCTAATATGTAACTATCAAAGATATGCTTTAAGTTCACTAACAATGGAAAACTATTTTTCATGCATTCAAACAATAGATCATTGAAAATATCAATTAGTTGAGCAGTAAATCCACCCCAACATAAAGGAAAAAAATATCCAGAGACAAAAGTTAATGGCTTTTGAGAAATATGTTTTGCATGGTCAGAACACAAATCCCAACTCACAATCATCTTCATGAAATATGTTAGACATCAACATCTGAAACAAAATATCAACTTATCAATACAATCATGTAATGTAGAAAAGTCTGAAATGAGAGCTATACCATTAACATTTTATTCTGGCGTTGCAATTCTCTGCAAAGTGACTCAAGTTTATCACGAATGGTAATTGCTGCAAAAGCCACAAGGGAAAAAGGTAACTAAACAGGACGATTAATCTAACTTCATGATTGTATATCATAGTTCCTAGCAATCATTCTGAATGAATTAGATAAGAATATTTTTCTATTTCAACGTAATTGTTTCTTCAAGCATCCCCTAAATAGCAAGAAAAATTGAAATTGCATTAGAATATTTGATATTTCTTACAGAATAGGTTACCATCAGGGTAAAGGCAAAGAACAATGAAGTTTCATCTCACAGCATCATCATGAAGGTAAAAATATATTACTTATGACCATAAACAAAACTTTCCAAAACTATATTTTAGCAGTGTATTAAAATACTTAGCTTGATATTTCGCAGCAACTAATATTTCTAACCCAAATGGGGCTCCAAATAACATTAGAATGGATCCATGTGATAGCAAAAGGCAATGCCCTTTATACCCATGCAAGCCAGTCATACCATACGCCAAAACCCACTAATCTACCATTTTCACCATCTTAACTTGCTCCAAAATCATGCAATCATGAAAATGAATAGCCAAAATATAAAAAAGGGTCATATAATATGATCACTTAGCTTAAAGGAGATAGTGAGCAAGTTTTATGAAACAAAAAAAACACAATTTCAGAGGCCCTAGCAGTGTTTACCACTGTTGAAGTGATCATTTATCTTAAAAGGTGACTTTAATGATCCACATAAATAAAATTTGTATGATTTTTGTAGTCCTAAGAACTTTCTTTTCAGAAAGAGAACCATCATCGTCTAAGTATCACATCATTCAGTGCAAAATATCCATGAAATTGGCTAGGAAATGCTCTAAATTTCAGATATCACCATTACATAACAAATCCAGGTGAGAAAGGAAAGTCGGTTTTTACTTAAAATTTCCATATAAAATCAAATTGTGTATAGAACCATTTCTTAACAGTTGCATGTAAACCTTCCACAGCAAGCAGTCTGGCTATACAGTCATGTAAATGTGAAAAAAAAAACAACTAAATAAATAACAGGTTCACAATTGATATTAAAAATGTTAGAATCATTTAGCTATAAACATCTAATGTCCGTTCATCAATCACATAAGAGTAACCTTCAGATATCATAAACAACATTAAGCTCACCCGCGTCTCTTTCAGAAAGAACTTGTTGATACTTCAAAGAGAACTCCAGAAACTCTTTCTCTGATTTAAAAGACCTTTTTGCATTCTTACGTTTGGCTTCAGTGGTTTCCTGAGGCTATAAATAGTGTCTAATGAATCACAACAGCATCTCTTGACAGTCAGGTAGAATGAGATAAAATAAGTGATGGAGAAAACAAAAAATGAAATAACTAAGAACCTCATATGGATGTGTTAGCAATAGTGTTAATCTCAAAAAAAAAAGAAATAAAATTTTAATTAAACAATATTTTTCAAATAAGGTTACATAATCTTCAAAATGATGGTATTTTTATGTCCATAATGTAGGTTTTAACACAACTTACCAATTCTCCATACCCGACAATCTTTCTAAACAGACTTGTGCATTGCCCAGTGTCATATCAAAGATGGTATCATAAAATCAAAAAGGGGGACGAAAATTAGTACAGTGTAGATAGTGATAACTAGCAACACTGCACCAAATCCTAAAGGTAAGTGCTGGATTGATATTATTTTATCTGTTCCAACTTCCAAGTTCATTGGAAAACAGATTTACTTTAAGACTTTAACACAAGGAAAACAACACTACACACTATCTAGTAATTATACGAGCAGGACAAAACTGAATAAACAAATGAATAATCCTGGCATAGAATTTAAAAAAGAAAACAATCTTGAGCAAAAAGAGCAACAAAAATATAGGGGAAAAACTCTATTTAGAGTCTTAAAAGAAATTAAACAATATAGTAGTACTTACTAGTTTTCTTCCTTTCTGTAACTCGATGCTTTCTGATGAATATATTTCCTTTGCATCTGTAGCATGAATGCCTGAACCTCCTTGAATGGCTGCAAAACCATCCAAAAATCAGAAAACTCAAAGCAAAGACAAGAAAAGGGAAAATCTATTGGAAGGGTATATTGTTACATCTCTTTGAACTTTGACAATTCCCTTGAACTTGTTCTTTTAATTCAATTGAAGAATCAGAAACTAAATTAGAATAATTAAGCATGACCATTGTACCTTCTGCCTGCTCCACATGGGCCTTATCAGGAACTTCTACTATTTTCACTGAATCATCAAATCCATCTCTTTCAGACAATGAAATTGGAAGTGGTCTCAGTTTTTCCGTCTTCCCATTGCTCTCCAGGCTTGTTTGAGATGCTTTTGCTGCCAAATCTGGTACTCTTTCATCTGAATGATCAAGTTCTGAGATACTATCCTCATTGCAATTGATCAGAGGCTTCTCTTGTTCTACAGTTGGAGTTAGAGGAGCCAGAGGTTCATTTGAGCCATCAACAAACCCATCTGGCAACGAATCCACTTCAGGAAGCTGATTTGCATCTACGTTCTCCATTTTACCTATAGTTTCAGCATAGACATTCTGAAAATCAACATACATTGCCATTGCTCTTTTCTGGTGATCACATAAATTGCAAACAAGCATAACAACTAAGGTCATGTTCAGTTAAAATTAACAAAAGAGGGGAAAAAAGTATGAGAACTAAGTAGAAAACATATTCAGTACTAAATCTACAATAGAAAGAAAAATGTTCAAAACCTATATGTTAAAGTCAAAGGCAATCAGCCAACACACAAAAACAAGTCATCACCATACAAAACAATACAGATTTATAAGCAGTTAAGAAACATAACTTAAACCTCAGTAGCCAATTTCTTACAAGTGGGGGAAAAAAGTTCAATTTTTTCTTGTTTCCCGCGAATTTTTCCATTGCCAAGAGATAATTAGCTTCACTCCTAACACATATGACATTGTTGTTCAAACCAAAGGTAAAATTGAAATGACAATGCAACATCAATCTCAATAAATCATCAATTTTACCTTAGAGAATAAAGAAATTCAAAATACCCAAACAATAAATAAATAAATAAACTAAAACCCAGTTCACAACTGAGGCTTTCTATTTCAAATTTAATTTAAAAATTCAATCTTTTCTTGTCGATGTTTCTGAAACTTAGAAGCATTAGTTCAAACGAAGAGAGCTAAACCTCAACAATCAAACACTAAGAGCAAAATTCCCTTTCATTTCTACATTTTCTCAGCAACCAAACGGGAGGACATGTGTATAGGCAGTGATTATTGAGAAACAAAAACTTCAAAAAGGGAAAAACAGATCAAGAATTTACCATGTAAGAGACGAAATCTAATTTAGAAATTTAAGAGAGAGAGGACAAAAAAGAGAAGGAAGAGGAAGCCACGAAGAGCTGATGAAGTGAAACTGAAACTTCGCCGTGGAGAAGTTGTTGTCACTTGCAGTAGTGGGGGGTTTTGCCAACTGGTTTATATGCGTTGTTGGTTGCTTGTCTCCATGGCTGTGTTGGGTATTTGGGTTTTTCACTTTTTGTTTTTTTGTTTAACAAATAAATAAAAATTACTCTAGTTATTGTTTGTTAAAATTTCAAATTTAAAATTTAAGAGTTGAATTTTAAGATTGAAATAAAATATATAATAAAAAATTTTAAATTGTAAAGTTATTTAAAGATTTGATCAATATGTAGTATTTAATAAAATTAAAAATTTTAAGTAATGAATTATAAATATTGAATGATGCAAATGATAAAATTTTTAAATTATAAAAATATTTAAAAATTTAAGCAGTATTGTATTAAAATTTTAAGTTAAAAATTTTAACTTATCGTTAAATAATGTTTAATTTAATTTGAGATTTTTTTGTCAAATGTTAAAAGTTTTAATTTTGTTCAGTCAGTTAAGGATATTACTGGTCAGTAATACTAAGCGCTCTTCTTAGAAAAGTCTAAGGATGCATTATCACACTTGATCTATACATTCAAAAATTATTTGTTAAATATTAGTTCTAATAACCAAACTTTGATTGATGAGAGTATTAATAAACTTCCTTACTAATAAGTTAACCCGATTTTTAGAAATAAATAAATAAATAAATAACCCTCTGGTTGATTGTGGCATATGTTAGATTCATGTATTTGCCTAAATTCATGTAGATTATTTTTTGGACGGATTGAATTTGAGAATACTACGTTTATAGAACTTTATTTTCCTTATTTGATTAATACGATATTAATTTTTTAATATTTTACCATTTTAAGCTAACTTTATTCAAATTATAGCTTGACCATCTTCAAAAACTTATATTCAGATGAGGGTAAAAAGTCCCCATCCAACTTAGGATTGGCTAAGGTGATGTATATATCATATATTTACTAGGTGTTTATTCGGGTTAATTTCACCCATACTTTTTCAATTATGGATAAAATGCACCAAAAATTACTAAATTTATTTTGCTTATTAAAAATTAATTTTTTACAGAAGTGATACTAACAAATTTTTTTTTTTCACCGGGAGGTCATTAAATGTTTTCAGACCAAAAACTCACTCGAAATATGATAACATGTATACGTCACCTAGTTTTCTAAGTAGAATTGTCATGTAAATGTTATATCAGAAAAATTATCACATAACACTGCCGCATCAAAATGAACCCACTTTTTTTTTAAATTATGTTAAATAATTAAAAAATAAATTATTTTTTAATACTTATATTACCCTCAATATATTATTTTAATTAAAAAAACTTATAATTACTTAGATTTTCTTTTTAAAAAATTAAAAAAAAAAAATCTCTCACTCCCTCTATCTCTCTGTTCAAAAGATTTACCATAACCTAGCATCTCAATTTGTTTTACTGATGGTTATTCATGTATGCATCCCACCTAGCATATAAACTCTGCTATCATATGGTTATTCATGGCTAAGTGTAATTAGAAAAAGAGTAGAAATCTTGAGAATACAAGAAATCCAAATCCAAAAACCAAAAGTGAAATTAATTTGCCCCTTTCTTCCGCATGTATAAATGCTACTATGCAAGTAATATCACCACTCCATCCACTCACCACTCGCTCGATAAAATGCCTCAGAAAACAATAACCACTGTTAACGTAGCACGCGATTGCCTCTCTGCTCTCTACTTTATCTCAGTATTAGCCATCTTAATATGTGCTACTCCTGCTATAACCATGCTTTTAATTCTTCTTTAGCCCAACGTACCAGAGTTCAATCTCCACTATTCGTCTCTATCAATCCTCAATGTCTCTTCTAACACTACAACTTCAAATTGGAACGTAACTTTATATGTCAAAAACCCAAATAGCAAACCCATTTTCTATGACGAAATTATAGCCTCAGTGCTTATTAAAGAAAAGGGATTAGCTCTTTCTATCAATACCCTTTTACCTTTTGAGCAGAAAGGTCATGACCGAGTTAAGCAAATCATCAAACAGGTGGTGTTCGATACCATGTTTTTGCCTTGTGGGGATTGTGAGGGTGTTAATTTGACTATGGAAATTCAGGGTAAAGCTAAGTATGAAGGGTGGACATGGCCTGTACAGAGAGACTTAATTAAGGTTGTGTGCTCCAGAGAATCATCAGCATCATCATCTTCCATGAGCTTTTGGGTTTGCGAGCCATTTGCAGCAGTGAGCTGCAGCAGTGGCTGGAGGAGAAGACTAAATGCACGAAGATGCGAGAGCCACTGGAGCTCGCTGGCGAGTATAACCGTTATTGGAGGCGAATCGTGTTGGATCTCGCAAGTGGAGACTAGTGTCGATCTGACTTGCAAGGATCAATAGACACTAGAGAAGGAGCAATGAACTGAGCCCAAGCTCGCCTACTGCTAGTGGTGGTGGCCATTTGCAATGCATCTAGTTGTGCTGGCTCATCGACAATGAGCTCCTGGTTGTGCTGGCTCATGGTGACAAAACCGATGAAGCAAAGGCTCAGCATGAGGACGACGATAGGGGAGAAATAGATGGACTGAAAGGTTTGCCTTTTGAGGGAGATGTATGTGAGGGTTTGAGATAGAGGCAGAAATCGATGGCGTTGGTAAGAGTCTGAGATGTCTATGAGTGAATCGGGTGAGGAAGATGAAGGGAGTGAGAGAAAATTTTTTTTTTTTTTTAAGAAAATCTAAGTAATTATAAGTTTTTTTTAATTAAAGTAATATATTGAGGGTAACATGGGTATTAAAAAATAATTTTTAAAATTTTTTAACAGAATTTAAAAAAAAATGGAGCCTATTTTGACGTGGCAGTGTGATGTGGCAATTTTTACTGGCATAGCGTCTACATGACAATCCTACTCAGAAGACTAGGTGACGTGGACATGCCACATCATATTTTCGGTGAATTTTTGGTCTGAAAAATGTTTAGTGATCTCTCGGTGAAACAAAAAAATAATTATTAGTGACACTTTTATAAGAAATTAATCTTTAGTAAGCAAAATAGAAAATCACTAAAAGTTTAGTGACTTTTTGTGCATTTTACCCGTCATCTATTGACTAATCTACTTAATGGTCCTCTAACTAAAAAACGTTACTTAAAAATCTTCGGACTTTTACTAATGATCACTTAAATGTCCTTCCATCCAACTTCCATTAAAATCATTAACGGGAAGCTTATGTAGACTGCCAACTCACTATTTTTGAATTCACATGCGCCACGTAAGCTTAGAAAACACTTCATATCTCTGGTCCTCTTTCCTCTTTCCCAACCTAATCTACTCCCGCCGACCTCCACCTCTTCCTCCTTCTCCTCTATCGTTCTCTACCCACCATCTTTCATAAATGGGACTTGCAGCGATGGCCTTTCGTCCAAGACCGTGCTTCGTCTCAGATTGGCGAGCAACGAACCTTTGAATCCTTAGTTTTCCTATACTCTCTATTATTTTTTCTTATCCTTCGCCTTCTCCTGTGCGTTTCTCAAATTATCACCACCTCTTTGAGTACCCTTCTTAGAATCAAGAGCCAGTTCAACTAAAAATGCTTCTCTTGCTGCATCAAACTTCTCTGTGGCATCCTTCTCAGTTAAATCCTTTAATTGAGCCTGCAAAAGAGAGATTATCAAAAAAAAAAAAAAAAAAAAAAAAAAAAAAAAAGGAATTTGTATCTAGAAAAGTTGAGAAACATTGTAAAAAATTATAATTAATTCAATACAAACCCTCATGTATGACTTCGCTAAAGGTAACAATATCAATTGATAATCATGGGCAGAAACAAGCTCAAGTTTCAGTTCTAACTGCATCCCAATTACATTTTGCATGATTCGAACATCAATTTGTTGAGCTGTATGACCAAATAACCAAGTTAAAGTGGAAATAATCTTTGTCAACATTTGTTATATGAAATAGCTTTTAAACCAAATGGACTTACCTCTACTGATAACTGATGTTTCTACCTTTGAATCACAACTTGTATGCAAGTGTCCATTTGATGTGCATATTCCTTGGTTCTCCAATCATTGTCTTCGCCATATTCCAAGTCATATAACTGAGAATTTATACTATCATAAATATCTTTATATCCAAATTAATTGCCATTAAGATCTTTTGCTTCTTTTAATACATTTGTTATGACATTTAACTCAATCCTATTGCTAACAAACAAAGCATCGCTTTTCTTTGAGATATAGATCCTCCATTACCTACAATGCTTCCTTGTAGCTTAAATGTTCGCATTTTCTCTCACAAAGGCTTCGTAAGTGGTAAAACTCCTTCTCGAGCAGTTGGAGAATTTCCATTCCTTATTGCACTTTCTCACCTTTTGTATACACCCATGATTGCAATTGTTCCCCACTTGAAGGGCCTGCAACTATCCATAAGAGCAAAGCATCAACATCAAGTAGAACCTCATTTCCATAGCCAAGGTTCGTATAAGTTTTTATGGTCATATCATCATAAGAACATGTGGCAGGAGCACATTCAAATGGCAATAGACATACACCACCTTGTTTGAATGGCTTGCAACAAGATACTTATGTTTAATAAGTGCCTCAAATACAACATGAATTTTTTCAAGGAGCTTTCCTTATTCAGAATACTCTCATAACGGCCAACTATTAATAGAATGTGCCATAGAACCCCTGTTTCCATCACATTATTTACACTTAATAATGGAAACTCTATCAATGTCATTGCTCCCTATAGTACAATCATTATAGCCATCCCTCAAATTATCCTTCTCTAGAAAGAATCCCATGCATCTTTGAAGTAATCATTACACTCCTCATTATGACTCCCTAAGTAAAAATCCTCAACAAGGTCTCCATCCTGGTTTTTTTCTTGACTTCCTAGCATCTTGACACAAGCAAACACACTGAATGGAAGCATTGGACCTTCTAAAGCAAAACCTCTGATGAAATTTACAAGGTGAAATGGAGAACCTATTAGCTGATTGAGCTAATTGCACATCTCAAGTAACTTTCTCCTTTGCACTTTATAGAAAACCCCTCTCAATCCAAAAATTCCCTTGATCAAGTTGATATCTCAATTCTCCAAGTTGACTCTGCATAGAAAGTAGAAAATTAAACCACAAAAACACACAATTCAAGAAAAATCATCCATTATAAAACTTATTGATCCCAAATAAAATAAACAATTAGAGACATAATTACAAGAGAGCAAAAACATAAATAAGATCAAATTCAAAAGAAATTGAATCATATTACTCAGGTCTCTTTATAAAATGTCAAGAGTAAGATTAGTTGCCAAATTAGGGATATTCAAAATACAAAGTTGCAAAGCTCAAAAACAGAACCCCCAAGGAGTTTCTTGATTTATCTCCTTGTTGGCGGTCACATCACAGTTGACGATCCTCCACCATCACCTCCTCCGCCTCTGCTGCCTCCACCACCACTGATCTGGTGCTATTTTAGCTTAGAAGCCAAAATCGCCGACTCATCAAAATTATTATGGAACTCAACATTTTTCGGAACGAACGAAGAAGAAGAAAAGTGGTTTTTATAAGCATTTGGGGATGAAATTAAAGAATACGAACCATAAGTTGAAGAAGAAGAAGAAGGGTGTTATGTTGGGTTATTTGCAAAATTAGGGTAATTGTTGGCTCATGTGTGGAGAGATAGTTCAAGATATGGGAGAGGGGCTGACGTGGCTTAAAAACATTATAAAATGCTGATGAGTTGGCTTGCCACTTCAGCTTTCCATTAAGGGTTTTAACGAAAGTTGAAAGTTGGATGAAAGGACTTTGAAGTGATCATTAGTGAAAGTTCAAAGATTTTTAGGTAACGTTTTTTAGTTAGAGAACCATAAAATGCATTAGTTAATAATTCGAAGACCATGGGTGAAATTTACCCTGTTTATTCGGTTTTTTGCATTTTCTTCTTTATTTTTTTTATAATTTTATGATAATTACATTTTTATAAAAAAAAAAAAAAAAGAATTACAACAATTTATCTTATATAAAATAGATATTACAAATTTTATACATCTATCTCATTAATTTTTAATTCAATTTTGCAATACTCTAATGCAAGTAATAACACATGATCAACTTTTAGAAAATGTTATAAAGAGTTGTTATGACTTAACATTATTTTAGAGATATTAATTGTTATAATATCATTTTGTAAAAATACATTTCACACACATTTATTTAATTTATTATTATATATAGTGTGAATAAAAATGTGGTTGAGTTTTTTATATTTTATCATTTATTTTATTTAATTATACTTTTAACAAAGTATTTATTTTATAAATTAAAAAAAAAAAGTTCAACAAAATTTTGATACAATTTTTCATTTAGTTTGTTTTGTACCATACACCTTTTAATACAATAGAATAGTAGTATTTCCATTTTAATGAAACTATAAAGATATTTTTAATCAATTTATTAATTAGTTTATCTACTAGTTTAAATTTAAATCTTCTTTTCGAAAAATACTAAAAAACATGAAACTTAAAACCTAGATTTCTTTTCTTTTCTTTTCTTCTTTTGAACAATAAATTACATATATCATTACATTTCATAGAATAATTTTTTGGAGGGACAGGATAATTAATTTACAAGACTTAAAAGGGGTTAATAACGCAATATATATATATATATATATTATGGCCACAACCTTGTGATTATTATAAATTAGTCATAATTTTCACACGATATGTGAATTATTTTATTTCATTTATGAAGTTATATTGTAAAATATTTTAGTGATATAATTGTATTAAAAATTATAAAAAAAAAATGTTATTATTTTACTTGAATGAATTTTTTTTAAAATAAATTTAAATTTCATTAATCATAAGTGGTTGAATACAAATTTTAATAGAAAATGACTTGACATATAATCAACTATCCTAACAATAGAAAATTGATTCACAAATCGCAAATGTTCAACAGAACATCCAATTGCCATATAGTTGGTTTTGAAAAATTACGACTGTAATTGTCACATCTCACTTTTAGGATAGACAGCCTAGGGTATAGGTAGGCATAAAACCACCGAAAACCTATAGAACCCTCTAACATTGACATACAAACGGTGTTCCGGCGGAGTGCCGGTTGTACTCCTAACAATTTTCAAGATCCAAAACATACATAAAACCACACTTCCAAATATTTTCACCCTTATTTCCTCAACTTCCCATGCATAATCAATATATTCACATTCATCAACTCAATACACTTATAATATTCACATATAGATATACATATAGAAAACTGATTCATAAATCGCAAATGTTCAATAGAACATCCAATTTGCCATATAGTTGGTTTTGAAAAATTACGACTGTAATTGTCACATCCCACTTTTAGGATAGACAACCTAGGGTATAGGTAGGCATAAAACTACCGAAAACCTGTAGAACCCTCTAACATTGACATACAAACGGTGTTCCAGCGGAGTGCCGGTTGTACTCCTAACAATTCCCAAGATCCAAAACCTACATAAAACCACACTTCCAAATATTTTCACCCTTATTTCCTCAACTTCCCATGCATAATCAATATCTTCACATTCATCAACTCAATACACTTATAATATTCACATATAGATATAACTTTAATATTTCATGTCAGTTGAATACATTTTTCATATAATCTGCACTATATACATTACACTTAATATACCATGGAGCTACTAGAAAATTAGACCAATATTACACATATATTGTTTCTCATATACTTATATACAATGATCAAAACATAATATATTTTTCTTACATTAGGCACAAGCTTCAAGCGAATTATAATGCTTGAGCTTTCTTGTAAACTTTTATCCCTGTAAAAAAAATTGGAAAGGGGAAGTGAGTAAAACTTAGTGAATGCATTATAAATAATTATACACATGGGGTCGGTTCACTACAATTTGGTTTCACAATAAGATCAATGATTCAATATAAATATATATAACAATGATGGCAATATTAAGAATGACAGCAATAAAAGCAATATCAATAACACTGACACTAGGATTCAATAGAAAGAATAGCAATATTAATAACACTGACACTAAGGTTCAGTAGAAATAATGGCAATATTAAGAACGATAACAATGTAGGCAATATCGATATCACTGGTACTGAGCTTTAGCAAAAATCTAGATTCACTAGATGAGAGTGGAATTTATCAACACTACTCATCAACAATTTCACTAGTGGTAGAGACTCTTCTTTTGGAGCAATACCACAACATAAGGTCAACTAGTGGCAGAGACTCTTCTTTTGGAGCAATACCACAACATAAGGTTAGCTAGACCTTACGGCTAGGGCATTCAAAACCCCTCCTAGCAAGGGTCACTTCATTGTGCACAAAACCCGATGTTTTTCACACTGGAAAAAGGGGATCTCTGCCTTTAGGAACAATAACATTGTACCTGTCACATCCCACTTTCAGGATGGACGGTCCTAGAGCATGGGTAAGCCTAAGGCCACTAAAAACTCGTAGAACCCGATCATATTAAGAAACCAATACAAGTCCGGCAGCAAGCTGGCAATACACGTAACACTACCCAAGATCCAAAAACTGTAAGACAAGTTACACTTCTAATAATTTTCCTCCTTATATCCTCAATTTCACAGTCAATACAAATCCTCCCAATATTTTTTTCACTTATTAATATTTATTTTCAAGGTCTGTCTCACTCTTCAATAATTAACGGCACTTTTATATGACCTAATCCATTAAGTCATTCACTAGCATCATTATACATATTAGATAATTTACAATACTAACTTATG
>CATKHJ010180843.1:0-18511 GCA_949750685.1 Vernicia montana
GAAGGAAAGAAGAAACTTTTGAGAGAATTTTGTTCTTGCTTATGAAGAAGAAAATAAGAAGATGATAAAAATGATTTTTGTTTTTAGTCTTCAAATCCATAAGTTGATGGCCAATTTCCTTTTAAGTCCTCCAATTCAAAATCATTTACAAAGAAAGATGACACATATTGGCTAGGTTCAATGAACCATGCAAAACATAATTTTCCAATGTTCTTACAATTCCATTTCTGGCACAATTAATTACAGAAATGGTCCATCAACTTTCTACTATTCATAAATCAAGGTAAGGCTAATTCTCTTTTGATCACTATCACATATTATCCATATACATATTCATATACTTGTTGAATTTAATTATAAATTCAACACTCAAATTCCCATGGAATTTAATCACAAATTTAATGACTCACTTCTCATGCAATTACATTCAATTCATATTCAATTTAATTGAAATCATATCAATATATGAACACATGAATGTCATGATTAATACAAAATATATTCAAAATTTAGTTAAGCACGATTAACTATTTTGAGGATCACGTTTGGCTTTATCGGTCCAATTACCATTCAATTTCCATTTCTTAGTCATTGTGACTTTTATTTACGGGTCACATAGGTATGGGGTATTACATACCTTAATATGGATTGATCACTCATAGGAATTGAAGATTGATTGGGGTGCTAGAGATAGACCTACAAGATCTTTTGGTTTATTGTTCCTTGTTCTTAATGCATGAACTATTTGATTGTGTTTGAGAAGAGATTCCTTGCACTTTACCTAGGGATTAAGGATTAAATAGCTTGATAGAGGTTTTAATCTAAATTAGTGGAACACAAATTCAATACATTGTTTGATTAATTAATTCCATTATTCATGACATTCATGATAGGCAAGGGGGATTCGTATCTAGATAGCTTTATTCTTATTTATATCTTTCAATCTTCTCACCTTTTAGTTTTAGTTTTAGTTTTATTATCCTCAATCTTTTATTCACTAGACAATAGTTGAAGTTTGAGCTAGTACTTATAAACATTCATCGTGGGAAATGATAATTTACTCATCATTTTATTACTTGATAACGATCTATGCACTTGTAGTTATTAGTGTGCGTTTCGGCAATCAGGTGGTTGGTTTGCGAGATTTGTTCTTTATAAGATGCATGGTCAACCGCCAGCAGTGCAATGTAGTCCATGCACTCATCCACTATTTATATTTCAAGGTTAGGAAGGGGTCGAGGGGCAGATTATTTGGCGGGATGTATGTGACACGATTGGCCAAGTCCTTATGGGTCCTTGCTGCTCTTCCCCCAATGACAGTGGATGGGATACCGAGTCCTATCAGCTTGATGACCTTGCGGAGGATGGGCATTCTACATGCTGAGGGTGACAATTATTCCATTAGGGGTGCACCACCTCTTGCACTTACTTCTACTGACCCACTTGCACCACTGGCATCTGATGTCCCTCGATCTTCGGGAGCTACCACTTCTACCGACCTAGCTGGACATTCTTGATTTGCACCACGCCACCTATTTTTCCTACTCTGACATACTGAGACTGGGTGCACAACATAGGCGATCCGAATGTTGAGGATCACAAGATGTTAAATTTAGAGCGGCAACTATGCAGGATGAAGAGCAAGGTGGGGAGATTGGATTATCAGCAGCAGCAACTTCACATGCTGCAGACCCGGATGATGAAACTTATGCGAAATAGAATCGGTGCATCAAAGCTTGATTGGACCATAAGGCTGAGCACAGGCGATGGATTGAGCACTCGATGATGGAGTTCTTTCAGCATTTGGGATTCGTCCCCTCGACACAACCGCCTGCGTCACCACCATCCTCACCTCCGGTAGATGATGATGAGCCTATCGAAGTTGATGATCTTGTGCCCCCCGAAGATGAGGATTAGTTTTATTTTATTTTATCTTTAATTTATCTTTTTATTCATTTCTGTTTTATTTATTTATTTTTTGTTTTCTTTATTGTTGGATATTCTTTCATTGCACTAGATATGTCATATAAAAATCGTGGGGACCGAAAGAGGAATGCATGAGTTACCTACTACCATTAACTTATTCATGAGTCATGCGTTTGTCATTCCTTTTGAGCATAATAGAGTGAGGCTTCCATTTTTGTAGATCATATCCTGAATTGTTACTTTAATTTAATTCACATTGAAAGAAATTGCAAGTATGAGCTCTGACACACCCATAATCAAGATGGAACTTGGTCCATCTACCTTTAAACCTCCTAAGAGTGCCCCTACGACAGCCATGACTCCTGAACAAACCACAACCTTTTATGCCTATCGTAGGGCCTATCCAACTGAGAATGAGTACATTTTCACCCTAGAGGAGATAGTGGAAATAGAGAAAGAGGAAAAGGAGGCTGAGAATATGATGAGGGTTGTTGAGCTATCTAGTGCTAACATAATCCACTGCCGTGAGAATCACCAACTAGGGGGAGGGGAAAACCTACGAATGTAAAGAGGGATAGAGGGCGACCTAGGAAAGAGAAGTAAATAGCTGGTTTAGCCTAGTTTAAATTGAATTAAAATTGATTGTATGAACTGATGGAAATTCTAAACTAGGCATATATTCTTTCTTTCTTGTAAAAGTAATGATTAGTGATCCATTTTGCATGTATTGTTGTTTTTAATCATGATCTACACTAATTCAGCTTATTATTTTTTTGCAATTAACTGCCTCATTTAATTCTTATCTTTATGTATTGAAAGCTACGCACCCAAATCGTGCCTTTTTTCGTGCGAACAATTTTAGGGAAGTAATCTTTTCTCCCTACTTTATATTTTTTTTTATCTCTAACACCTTGAGGACAATGTGTTCATTAAGTGCGGGGGGGATTGTCTAAGGGTGTACATTGTGGGTTAGTAAATTGAATTGAGATAATAGTATGAAGTAATATTGACTCTCTTAATGGATGAATTTTCATTTAAATGGCAGTAACTTGTTGATGCGTTGCTTGATTTACTTAATCATCTATTAAAAATTGGATGTGGTAGTCGTGTTATGGAGTTGGTTTAATAGTTTGGAGTTTCAACTCTTAGTTAAATTTTTGTGCTTATTTTATTCCATTGTGACTTTTGTTAAGGTTTGGTAGAAATTCCTAATATCCTAGGAAAAACTTGATTATTTCTCTTGGAAAATAAAGTGAGTTGAGTTGAATGAGAAAAAGGAGCTTTAAATTTTAATATGTTCCGCTATTCTTAACTCATTAAAATCCTAGAGCTTAGATTATGAATAGTGCTAGTAGCCATTTGAAATTGTGATTCTAGCTGAGTAACCAGGAATCGACATCACAAATGTTTACACTCGCGTCAAAAGGCTAGTATGACAATTCAAATAAGGCCTTACATCCTTTAGTTAAAAAAAAAAAAAAAAAACCAAGGAAATGGTCAAGTACTTAGGAGAAAATCTTTATAAATCTACTTTGCTTTAACTTTTGTTGCTATGGAATAGTTTGCACAAATCTTTAACTATGTCGTTTAGACTAGAGAATTTGTGGAATTTGACATGAAGATCTCTTGATATGACTATCATGTTTGAGAATGGTATTTGATTGAAGATTTTAAGCCTTCCTGATGAGTGAGTTGTCATCTATTTTGATGAGTTGTTCTAACGTTGAGAGAGGAAATTTTATTTCAAATTGATATCTTGATTTAATTTTCTTGAAGACAAGCAAATGCTTAAGTGTGGGGGGATTTGATAAGTGCATAATTGATTAGATTTTATCCTTTGTTCTTACTGTGCTTTATCATTAAATTAGGTTTAATTCATTTGTTAAGTTTGTTATAAGAATAGTTTGAGGGATTAAGCTGATTTGGAGGCCACATATCAATTTGCTTGGAAATTGCAAAGTTAAGGAGTGAATTCAGTGAATTTTGGGTAAAGAATCAGAGATATAATAGTGAATACACCCATGAACATAGCCATATTCTAAGGCGTGTTGAATATCCTGCCCCTGTACTTGGGTGTATTACAGCCCATGGTGAAGAGCTGAGTTCCATAGGAAGACAAACGCCAACACGCCTTGGAACATGGGCGTGTTTCAGACCGTGTAAATTAAAGTTACACTTTTAAAAGACATTTCAAAGGTAAAAGGGTTGATCTTTTGTATGGGACTCTTTTGGAGGTTTTTTTTTTTTTTTTTTTTTTTTTTTCTGAATCTGGAGAACTGTTTGAGAGAAGGAGAGAGATCACAACTGGAATCAAGGTAAAAGGGAGGATTCGAGTGGATCTGAAAGGGGTGATTTAAGATCGAAGAGAGGGTTTTTAAGATATTTTCTATGGATTGTTTGAGATTTCTTTACCTTCTTTCTTATTCATTGTTCTTTAGATTTACTATGAACTAAACTCTACTTATCTAGATGGGACGAACTCTAGTTTTGATTATATAGATTGAATGATTGAGTTTTAATCAAATCAGCTTTGGGTTGAGTTATATTCATAATGATAACATCTGATTGATAATTACTAGCTTGTTGATTTGATATTTGATTTCTTATTAAGGAGAAGAGATACTCTTGATTGGATTTGATCACTCATGAATATTGGGGATTTCTTGGGACACTAGAGATAGGTTTACAAAATCCTTTGGCTCTAATTTCCTTGATCTTAATGCTTTGCCTAATCAATTGAATAAAAAGAGATTCTATTTAATTTGCTTAGGGAATAGGGGATTAACTCACTTGAGAAAGGTTTAATTCTAATTTTAGGATTGTCAACTCGATTCATTGTTCAATTTGATTGATCTCGTAATTCATGAAATACAAGAGGAGCTAGGGGGAGTTTCTATCTAAATATCTAATTCATTAATTATCTCTTATTGATTTTGCTAATTTTCTGCAATTAATTAATATAGTTTAATTTTCAATTTAATTTAATTTTAGTCTTCCTTGAAATTTAATTTACTAGACAATAGTTAACGTTTGAGCTAATAATTATATAGTTTCCTTGTGGGATCGACCTATTTTGTGCTATATTGCCCGAATGATAGGTGCGCTTGCCTGTAGCTAGGGTATAATAGATTTAGAGTTTATTTAACCTGGTGGAAGTACAAAATCTAACGTCAGAAGTCCAGTTGGGTGCCCATAGACTCTTACAGTTTCTGCCAAAATCTTGATGTAAACTGGGTACCTCTGTCAGAAATGATTGAGACTGGAACTCCATGTAGCTTCACAATTTCATCGATGTAAAGTTGGGCATACTGTGTTGCTATATAAGTTGTATTCACCAGTTGAAAGTGAGCTGACTTCGTCAGTCGATCAACTATGACCCATATAAAATCATACCCTTTTGGGGTTCTAGGCAGTCCCATTACGAAATCTATAGTGATGCGCTCCCATTTCTATTCGGGTAACTTTATCTCATACAGCAAACTCGAAGGCTTTTCATACTCGAATTTCACTTGTTGATAGGTGATACATGATGCTACAAAATTTGCTATATCCTTTTTTAAAACAAGCCACCAGTAATAGCCCTTCACATCATGATACATCTTTGTAACGCTTGGATGAACACAATATGAAGTTTGGTGTGCCTCCTTCAAAATTTTATCCCTCAGCCCATCTACATTTGGCACACATATACGATTTCCACATCTGAGGGCTTCATCTTTAATCTCGAATTCAAGAGCTTGACCCTTCTTCACTTCTTCTTTGATTTTTACCAACTACGGATCTTTGTCCTGCAAAGCTTTTATCTCATTTATGAGCCTTGATTCCACTTTGAAGTAAGCCAATAACACTTGTGATTCGTTCACCTCGAACTGCAAGCCCTTATTAAACAACTTCTTTAGCTCTTTCATAATGGGTTTTTTGTGCACTGCTATATAAGAAAGACTTCTCATTGATTTTCTGCTTAGAGCGTCAGCCACAACATTGGCTTTCCCTGGGTGATACAGTATTTGACAGTCATAGTCTTTTAATAACTCTACCCATCTCCTTTGTCTCAAATTCAAATCCTTTGCTTCAAGATATACTTGAGACTTTTATGATCCGTGTAGATCTCGTACTTTTCCCCATACAAGTAATGTCTCCATATTTTCAAAGCAAAGATGACTGTTGCCATCTCCAAGTCATGGGTTGGATATTTTACTTCATGTCTCTTGAGTTGTCTAGATGCATAGGTAATGACTTTCACATTTTGCATCAAAACACACCCAAGTCCAATCCTTGATGCATCACAGTAAATAGAAAAACCTTATACTTCTTCAGGTAATGCTAAAACTGGAGCTAAAATTAAGCAAATTTTCAACTTCTGGAAGCTTTCTTCGCATGCTTCATCCTACTTGTACTTTACTTGCTTCTTTATTAATCTTGTCAATGATGCAGCAATTGACGAAAAGTCTTTCACAAATCGACAATAATACCTCGCCATTCCTAAGAAACTTTGAACTTCAGTGACCATCATAGGCCAAGGCCGATTCGCTACTGCTTCCACTTTCTTGGGATCTACTTGGATTCCATCTTTGCTTACCACGTTGCTAAGGAAACACAAGTGGTCCAGCCAGAATTCACACTTTGTTAACTTAGCATAGAGCTTATGCTCTCTCCATGTTTGTAGTGCCATTCTCAAATGTTCCTCATGCTTGTGAACCCTTAATTTTACACCCCCGATATGTGGTTGGATCTAAAAAATCTTTGGCGAAAGTGCGACGATGAATCGGAAAAAGAACGGATGAAAACGGCCCAAAAACCAAAAGAGGCAGTGTGGTTGTCGCATGGAAGCTCTGTGGTACCGCAGGGCCTACCTGTAGTTGCCGCAAGTGGCACCTGCAGTACCGCAAAGCTTATTTGCGGCAACATTTTGCTGCCGTAGGAGGCCTCTGCGGTACTGCAGAGACCCTGTGAGGCAGCGCATCCTAAATTCGCAAATCCCACATCGAAATTTATCCAAAATTGTTCCCAACCCCTTCCACTATATATTCAGACCTCCCAACTCAGCTTTTATCACCTCTTATTTTCTTGGTTTGCTTAATTAGCCTTTGCATTAAGTGAAATATCCCCATAAGCTTGGTCCACCAAGGAACAAGCTCTCTAGTTTTAAATTTTCTTTCATTTTTATTTTATTTTTGCTTTGCTACTGCTTCTTACTTTGGAAAGCAAATTGGGTTGCGACTTCCCGAGCGGACCCGCCGAGTCAAAAGTTCTCTGTCGTCTGAGGTAAACCCGTCGCCAAGTCTCCAAAGCCGCTCAAGCGCAAGGTAAGTTTCTTTTCCTTTCTCTTTTTATTTTCTTTCTTTATTTAATTTATTTTTCCCTCATTGGGATTATTCTCTTCTTCTCTTTTGGGCTCCTTGCCTAATTATTTTCTCTCTTAATTGATTCACTTATATTAGTTAATTAAAATCTAAAATAATTAATTTGTCCTGGTAATCAATTAAAATCAATTAATCCAACCCTCTCTAAATCAATCAATCAAAACATGATAAAGTGGTTTGACTAAAAAAGCCCCTTTCGCAAGAAGGGAGAACTGCGTAGGTTCTGATTCCCATTCAAAGGGATACACAGACATGCTTTGTTTAAGCATTGAATCTAATTAAAATTAACCAACTTCTCCCCTCATCACCTTCTTCACTTTAAATTAATTTCTTTTGTTATATTGATTTTATTATGATTAGTTTTGGGAATATTTGACTTTCCTAAAACCCATTAGGGCTATAGGAGGTATCTCCTAATTTGAATTTTTATTGTAACTTTATCTTATTTTTCTCTTTCTTTCATTTCCTCCTTATTTCATTTATTTACATAAATCATGCATTTATTATATTGTACATAATTCATGAAATTAATTTTAAGTCACAACTTTATTAAATGCCAAACTAATTATAATGAACCGAAAACCTAGTCTCCGAATCCTCTTTGATTTCGAGGCTAGTGATCTTTTTCCTTTGGGATATAATTGGAGTCAAAATGGGTTTTTACCTTATATTTTCCCAAATAAAAATAAACTAAGGTGGTGACTCTAAATCAATATTCAAAATCAATCAATCTAAGCCCGAGGGCTTCATCGTGATCTCAAACCCAAATGAGCATTTCGATTCTCTTTAGCGGATCGGACCGGTGCTCGGGCGAGGCCTCACAGTTGGCGAATCCACTGGGGACCACTTTCTTTTTAATAAAAAGAAAATAAAGAGGACTATTAATTGGTTAAAAAGTTTGACTTTTAATATAGTTGTAACTTTCATGCATCACTTGCATAGGCTCTTTGCCTCCAAATCTAGTTTTAGGAAAACAATGGATAGTGAGTAGCATCGAGTGGGTAACTCTCATTGGGTCTATTTGTCGATAGAGAAATCATCCGCCCCGTGATGAATCCTTTGATTCTTTCAAAGGTGTAACGAGCAAGCACGTACTGTTGGACCCAGGCAAGGCTCCTTTACTCGCATATGGTTAGGTATATCGCTGCTTTAGTGTGACGGGTACCCAATTCAAACCACCCTTACCCTTTCATGTAATGAACCTAGAATCTGACCTTAGGTTGTATGTACCATAATCAAAACCTTGCATAATTGCATCTTCATGAAATATTTTTCCCATGCATATTATACATTCATAATGTATAAAAAAATGCATTCATTTCAAGTGGAGCCTTGAACCAAAGAAGGGTCGAACATTCTCACATTTATTCCAATCACCTTCACCCCACAAACCTTAAACCATCACCCTAAACTTTTAACCTAAGCACCACCACCCTAACCCATTACCCATAAGCCCAACACCCATAGTCCATTACCTTCAAGACCGACCCATTACCTAATACCTTAAGCCCAACACCTTTGGCCTATTACCTTCAAAGACCAACCCATTACCCTCAAGTCTTAAGCCAAACACCTTTGGCCCATCTTACTTTAAGTCCAATGACCGTTGGCCCACAACACCATAAGGAATCTTTTTCCCTCAGAGTCTGTATACCCCTACCCTCATGACCAATCCAATTGACATGGTTGCCCTGACCACACCTCTGCCTCCTCCTACTAGAAAAGACCATCAATTTATCTAGCCGTCCTACCAGAAAGGACCATCACCTTTTCCTACCAAAAAAGAAACCTCTTCCTACCAAAAAGGAAATCTTTTCTAACCAGAAAGGACCACCACCTAACCTCACCTCACCTCTGCCCAAGTAGCATGTTATGGAGGAGTTTAAACTCAGCTAATCTAACTTGTCTGAGATTGAGTCCAAATCCTAATTCGAGTCTGAGTCCATGTTCAAAGTCCAAGTTCGAGTTCGAGTATGAGTTTGTCATTTTTGTATTCTTCTTTTATTTTGTACTATCTTCTCATTTTGTAATAAAATATTCATGTTATTCATGTACTTCTCTTTTCTCATCTTTCTTGTTTTGCCTAAAAAAAAAGAATAAATAAATAAATCAATGGATTTTGGCAAGCTTTTGCATTTCACCACTATGAAATTCACCATGATTGGAAAAATCAAAACTTGAGTTGTTTCTTATGCCCACATCAACAAGCTGCTTCACTAGCTCCCAACCATAGGTTAGTTGAGATAATAAATAACACCAAGTGGTGATATCTTCAGTTGGAGCGAGAAAAGCTAAAGGCAATCCAATGAAGTTACCTATTGTACTTTTGTGTAATCAAACATAACACCTCAACAAGGGGCAACAATCTCAAAAAGGACTTAATATCCCTACAAGGTTTCTCTCTGGACCAAGATTCAATGAAATGGTCTAGATAAAGGTCAGAGCCCCAAGATGAAAGGAAGCGGTACCCAAATCATGGTGGAATAATTTTTAAATGCCAAAACTCATTGATTAGCTCACTAAGTTGAAAACCCAAAAGGGCAACTTAGGCAGAAATTAGAGCAAGCTCGTCGAGTTGAAAACCCGAAAGGGCAGCTCGATCAGTAGTTTGAGCTAAAAAGAAAAAAATTCATCATGGTCAAAATCATTCTATCCCTTATGTCCTTATCTTACATTAAGGGCATATCTTCTTAAGTTATCATCTTCTGGTTGATCCCTCATTAGGGGCTCACCTTCCAAATCGTCTTCTGTCAGTCCATCATGGGTATGTCCTCCATATCATCTTTTAGTCAATCCACCACGTTGCCCTTATCATTCAGTAGGGACATATCCTTCCTATCATCCGTCATGGGTATATTCTTCAAGTCGCTTGTCATGTTTTTTAGCTTAAAAAGCTAAATGGTTCCTATCATCCATTAAGTAGCACGTCTTCCAGGTCATCATCCAAATCAATCTGGTGTCTCCCTAAGAGACTCGTCACTCTAAAGAGTCTCTTCAATCTCAGACAATAAGATAGTTGTGCTTATCTTTTCCATAAATCATGCTACGATAGCAAAATCATACAACCTCCCCAATACTTTTCAAAAGGTCCAAACCAACCATCATTTCAAACCCAAGTCTCCTTGGTAAAATCTCATCTTCCAAGAGCCAAACCTACTAAAATCCCAAGTCTCTCAAGACTTATGATCCTTGAAGCCTAATTTCATTGGCAAAATCAAAATCGAGCCATGACTCCCAAGGCTTATAATCCTCAAGCTAATTAAAAAGGGTCTAAACCAATCAAAGCCCATCCTAAGCCTTTTTAGCAAATCATAGCATCCTTCCAAAACCAAGCCTCCTTAGCAAATCATATCATCCCTAAGGTCCAAGTCCTTTGGACAAGCAAAATCAAGCTTGCAAGCCAATTGATCAAATCACCTCCAAAAGCCATATCCAGGGCAGACTCCTAACAGATGAGTCATATAAAGTCAACCCATAATCTTCACCTTTAAAAAGGCTAAACTTAATCGAGCCTTCCTACTTGACGTTCTTTAAGGCCAAATCTAACCGAGCCTTCTTAGCTGACGTTCTCTAAAGCAAAATCTAACCGAGCCTTTCCTACCTAATTTCTCAAAGGCCAAACCTAACCGAGCCTTTCCCACCTAATCTTCTCCAAGGCCAAATCTAACAGAGTCTTCCTACCTAATCTTCTCTGAGGCTAAACCTAACCTAGCCTTCTAAGATAACCTTTTAGGCCACCCCTGACTGAGCCTTCCAAGATAACCTTCTAGGCCACCCTTGACTGAGCCTTTTAAGATGACCTTCAAGGCCAAAACCCGACCTAACCTAGCCTTCCAAGCATGGCCTCCTCCACGGCCAAAATCTAACCTAGCCTTAACTTCTTTCTAAAGCCAAATAACCGAGATACTTTTCATCATCCTTCCAAAATGGGGGCACCCTCTTTCCCAAAAGATCATCACTTTCATACCACGTTGACCCTTCATAGGTTCAAGGTATCATTCATAAAATCTTTGCATAGTCAGATGCATTTCACACTAAACAAGTCACTAATCTGAACTCCTGAATCAAGACGGATCATCAATTTGAATTTCATAAATCAAGACGGATCATCAATCCGAATTTCATTAATCAAGACAGATCATCAATATGAATTTCATTAATCAAGATGGATCATCAATCCAAATTTCTGAATCAATCTGAATTCCATTAATCAAGACAGATCATTAATCCGAATTCCTGACAATTAACCAAGACTGAGGGTCCTGTACCCAAACCAATCAATTTCAACTTTAGAATCAGACCCATCTTAGGATAGCCTTAGGATCCATACCTTAAATTTGAATTAGGTTTTCCTTCTATAATTAGAATCATCCTAGGATAGCCTTAGGATCCACACCTTAAATTTGAATTAGGTTTCCCTTCTATAATCAGACCCATCCTAGGATAGCCTTAGGATCTTTTTCCCAAGCAGATTGGGAATATCACCTCACTTTCATTCTAAATCTCCCAAAGATACTGGGAGCAAGCTTCTTTTACCAGTCAATCCACCTATAAATGTCTAATAGCGATCACTTAGACATCCCTATGGTTCCCTTTTCCATCCTCAAAGTCAAACAAATCCTTCACCCAGATATTTTAACCTAGACATCCTTCTAGTTCCTTTCCCCGCTTTTTATCCAAATCACTCCCATCTTTCACCCAAAAATATCTAGCCTTTGACCTAGATTCTCCTTTGGTTCATTTTTTCATTTTCATTTATTAGTCAACTCCAACCCATAAATGTTTAGAAACAATCATCTAAACATCCCTATGGTTCCTTTTGTCACCTAAACATGTCCAAATCTTGATTTGGACATCCCTTTAGTTCCTTTACCATCTTCCTTCATCATTTTACCCAACCAAACATGTCCAAACACCGACCTAGACATCCCTTTGGTTTCTTTTTTCATCACTTTCTCCAAGTTCACTATCATCAGAATCGCCTTATGGATAAGACAATTCTGATGAGGGGGCAACTGTGAACCCTTAATTTTGCACCCTCGACATGTGGTTGGACCTAAAAAACCTTTGGCAAAAGTGCGGCGGTGAACCGGAAGAAGAATGGATGAAAATAGGCCTAAAAACTGAAAGCGGCAGTACGGTTGCCGCATGAAAGCTCTGCGATACCGCAGAGCCTGCCTGCAGTTGCCGTAGGTGGCTCCTGCGCTACCGCAAAGCCAGTTTACAGTAATATTTTGCTGCTGCAAGCGGCCTCTGCGGTACCGCAAAGACCCTGTGCAGCAGCGCGTTCAAAATTCGCAAATCCCACATCGAAATTCATCCAAAATTGTTCCCAACCCTTTCCACTATATATTCAGACCTCCCAACTCAACTTTTCTCACCTCTTAACCTCTTGGTTTGCTTGATTAGCCTTTACATCAAGCGAACCATCCCCATAAGCTTGGTTTACTAAGGAACAAGCTCTCTAGTTTTAAATTTTCTTTTATTCTTATTTAATTTTTGCTTTGCTACTGCTCCTTGCTTTGGAAAGAAAATTGGGTTGTGACATCCTGAGCCGACCCGCCGAGTCAAAAGTTCCCCGCCGTTCGAGGCAAGCCTGCAGCTAAGTCTCTAAAACCGTTCAAGCGCAAGGTTGTGAACCCTCAATTTTACACCCTTAAGATGCTGCTGCAACTTGACACCTGTTAAATTTCGTGTGCTATGTAGAGCCGGTACGGTGGTCCCGCTAGCCAGTTAGCGAGCAGGGGTCAATGGGGCAACGCTCCCTCGAAAAAATAGATTTTCAAGCATAATATTACAAGGAAACTGACACTTTTTCGATCCTAATTGGACTTTTTGCACTAGACAACACTTTCCCGAAACTGACCAGATTTTTTTCCAAACTGACAGCCAAAATATTCGATAATTAATTTCGGAGCCATCACCACTGACCGATAATTTTTTAGACTTCAAAATACCCCGAAAACTGACCCGGAAACTAAAAAAGCCCAAAAATCAGAAAAACTAAACCATATCCATCGGAGCACCTAGCGGATCCACCGGAGGCCACGGCGGAGCTGCCAAGCCTCCTGGCGGCCGCCTCCAGGAACGCTCTCTGGCACATCAAAAATGGTAGGGGCTCTGTGGCGGTTAGAGCCACCGGAGCCCCTAGCGGAGCCACCAGTAGCCTGGCGGTAGCCGTCAACATCCCAGCGGCAGCCTCCGGCTCTCTGGTGGCTCTCCTTTGGGCAGCCAGAGGCTCCACGCAGAGAGCCGGCGGATCCGCCGGCAGCCCTAGCGGAGCTTCCGAATTTTCTGCTGACATTGATCCCCTATGCACCAAATTGACCCTTTTGCCCTTCCAGCCTAATTTTTTCAACCCTAAATTGCCCTACCCTTCCTGTCTTTTCGCTTTTCCTATTCCCAAACTACCCCCAACTCATTTTGCCTATAAAAAGGGCCACTCCTCCTCTTCATGGGATACACCTCAAGTACTTATTGATTGACTATCCATTTTCTTATTCTCTCTCTCTCTCTCTCTTTCTAATTATTTTCCCACACTCATTTTTGAGTAATCACAATTAATTAATTAATTAAAAATCAATTTTAATTAATTAATTAATTTTTCAATTAGTTTTCACTCAATCTAATTAATTAATCCTTTTAATTAATCACTTTAATTAATTAATCTTTTTAATTAATTAAAATTGGGTAATTAAGCAACCAAATTATCAAATTAATTTTCTCCGATATTAATTTAAATCCATCATCCAAAATCGATAAAATAGTATTTCGGTCTGAAAAATCACTCCGCCCACTCAAAATCCCCCCAAAGAGAAGATACATCATCTTCTCTAACCAACCCCAAAATCATCCCAAATCAAATCAAATCAATCTGATCAATCCCTAAACCCCTGCATCTCACAGTGAAACGAACTACGTGAATTTTGATCCCCATTCAGTGGGGTACGTAGGTACACTTAGAATCTAAATCCAAGTCTCAAATCCAAATCCCAAACAATCCCTCTCCCCTTTTATTTTTCCATTGTACATTGTAAATTTTAATTAATAGTATTAGTTAAATTAATTATTTTGGAGTAAAAGAGCGATTATGTGATTTTCCTAATACCCATAAGGGCTAGAGGAAATACTTTCATTTACTTGTGGATGTTTAAATACTTGCTTTTTATTCTTCCATATAATTCATAATTATGCCATGCTCATGCATTATAAATTGTCATTAATACTTGTCATCCATGAAATCATTTTAAAGCCAAATTAAACCAAAGAGTCAAAACGAGATTATTTTAAAACCAAAAACTTAGTCCTCGAGCTCAACCTGATTCGAGGACTAGTGACTTTATCCTTGGATAAATTCATCAAAGATTAATAAATTGGAGTCAAATTAAGTTTTTCCTTAATTTTTCCATTTAAATAAATTAAGGTGGCGATTCCTGAACTTTTCAAAAATCAAATCAATTTTCTGAGGTAATAGCCACTTCCAATCGTGAGCACCGAAACTCGTACCTAACCTCCCTTAAAAATAGCTTAGCCTTTCCTTAAGACATTCTCGAGCAAGGGGAGGGGCGTTCGGGCGAGGCCTCACAAAGGTAACCTTCTTTTCCTTTCTCTTTTCATTTTCATTTTCTTTATTTAATTTATTTTTCTCTCTTTGGGATTAGTTTTTCATTATTTATTTATTTTTTCCTCATTGGAATTATTCTCTTCTTCTCCTTTGGGCTCCTTGCCTAATTATTTTCTCTCTTAATTGATTCACTTAGATCAGTTAATTAAAATCTAAAATAATTAATTCAACTTGATAATCAATTAAAATCAATTAATCCAACCCTCTTTAAATCAATAAATCAAAACATGATAAAGTGGTTTGACTAAACAAACCCCTTCGCAAGAAGGGAGAACTGTGTGGGTTCTGATTCCCATTCAAAGGGATACGCAAACATGCTTGGTCTAAGCATCGAATCCAATTAAAATTAACCAACTTCTCCCCTCATCACCTTCTTTACTTTAATTTAATTTCTATTGTTACATTGATTTTATTAGGATTAGTTTGGGAAATGTGTAACTTCCCTAAAATCCATAAGGGCTAGATGAGGTATCCCCTAATTTGAATTTTTATTATAACTTTATCTTATTTTTCTCTTTATTTTATTTCCTCCTTATTTCATTTATTTACATAAATCATGCATTTATCGTATTGTACATAATTCATGAAATTAATTTTAAGTCACAACTTTATTAAATGCCAAACTAATTAAAATGAACCGAAAACCTAGTCCCCGAATCCTCTTTGGTTTCGAGGCTAGTGACTTTTTCCTTTGGGATATAATTGGAGTCAAAATGGGTTTTTACCTTATATTTTTTCAAATAAAAATAAAGTAAGGTGGCAACTCTAAATCAATGTTCAAAATCAATCAATCTAAGTCCAAGGGCTTCATCGTGAGCTCAAACCCAAATGAGCATTTTGATTCCCTCTAGCGGATCGGACCGGTGCTCGGGCGAGACCTCACAATGCTCCTCTTTGTTCTTTGAATAGACCAGAATGTCATTTATAAATACTATTACAAACTTGTATAGGAACAACTTAAACACACAGTTCATTAAGTCCATGAAGGCTGTTGGTGCATTCGTCAAGACAAAAGGAAACACTGTAAATTCATAATGGTCGTACCTTGTCTTAAAGGCATTCTTATAAATGTCTTCTCCTCGGATCCTGAGTTGATGGTAACCAGATCGAAGATCAATATTTGAGAAATAACTAGCTCCTTGCAACTGATCGAATAAGTCATCAATTCTAGGTAGAGGGTATTTATTCTTCACTGTGGCTCTATTTAACTGCCTGTAGTCAATGCACAATCTGAAGGATCCATCCTTCTTCTTAACAAATAGCACTTGGGCTCTCCACGACGAATTGTTAGGTTGGATGAAACCTTTATCCAATAAGTTTTGAAGTTGCACCTTCAACTCTTTCAATTCGGAGGGTGCTATTCGATATGGAGGTATCAATATGGGATGAGTACCCAGAAGCAATTCAATGGTGAATTCTATCTCTCTATCTATTGGTATTTCAGGCAACTCATCCAGGAAAACATCCGAAAACTCATTGATAACAGGTATCTCATTAACACAGCTGGGAGTCTTCCTTGTGTCTACCACTTGAGCCAAATATGTTTGGCATCCATTCATCATTCTAAATCTAATTCTCTTCTCACGTCAATCAATGTAAGCATTATGTTTTGACAACCAATCCATCCCTAGTATGACATCAAACTCTAATACTTCTAAGTCGATTAAATCTGCAGGGAGTTGTATACCCTCAATTTCTACTACACATTCATTATACACCTGATTCACCTCTACTGATTCACTTAAATGTGTGGTTATAACTAAAGGTTCATGCATTAACTCTTTAGCTCTATTCAACTTCTTTGCAAAATAAGGTAAAATGAAAGAATGTGTTGCTCTAGAGTCAAATAAACATCTTGCATGAGAAGATTGAATAAGGATTGTACCTGTCACTATATTATTCGATGTTCGAGCTTCTTGTTGATTTAGGGCATAAACTTTGCCCTTACCCTTTCCTTCTACAACTTGCATAGAACCGAAGGCTTGGCTTTGGCTTCTACCTTTCCCACATTGTCCCAAATTATCCGATGGGCTCATTTGCACTGTCGATTGTGATGCAGCTGTGGTTGCTCTTTGTTCCCTTTTCATTGGGAAATCCTTAATGAAATGCCCTACTTTTCCACACTTAAGATAAGCTCTAGTAGCTCTACGACAAATCCCATCATGCTTCTTTCCATAAGTGGTACAAGTAAAGATAGCTTGGCTTTGTTATCCTGATCGGTAGGTGTAACACCTCAGAAGTATGTGAGTTACTAAAGATCCAAATATAGCATGGAACTGAGCAGAATAAGGAAATTGATATGGAAACCAGAAAGGTAGGAGTTGAAACCCTAAAAAGGGTACGAGTTTAGAAATTGAGGCGTTAAGTGCAAGATCGGTGAATTTCGACCTTGGAATGGATTCTTAGATTTTATTTGGAGAGTTTAGGTAATCA
Organism: Vernicia montana; assembly: GCA_949750685.1. NCBI lineage: Eukaryota > Viridiplantae > Streptophyta > Magnoliopsida > Malpighiales > Euphorbiaceae > Vernicia > Vernicia montana. Next base: position 17,347 of record CATKHJ010180843.1, read on the forward strand.
TAAGGATATTAGAAGTGATGGAAATCAAAAAACAAATTAGGAACGAGCATAGAAAATACCTAAATGAAATTGGTATGCTACACGCAGAACCGATGTATTTATCCCAGATTTTGACTGAGGAAGATTTGATGAAATGACAAAAGATAAATAAAATGCATTAGGACTTAATTGAATTGTAAAAAGTACTTGAAAGAGAATGAAGTTGAAATTGAAGACTAAAAAGGAAATTATGGGATAATCGAGAGTTAGTTGACTTAGTTAACTTTTTTTTTAAAAAAAAGGAAAAATAAATATGATAATAATACATATGGTGGTTGGATGGAGGAGTAGGTTTTTGGCCAAAAATTAAGATAATGATTAAGAAAAATAAAATAAAAGAAAAGAAAAAAATCCTAAGAAAGTTGATAGGAAACTTCCTATATGTGTATATACATATGAAGTTTCCTTAGTTTATCTAGGACTGTGAACCCTGAATTTTGCACCGTCTGAATCCTCGGACATGCGATTGAGCCTCAGAAACTGAAAAGGGCAAGAAAGGATCAAAAAATCTGATGAATCGACCCCGTCTGATCTGGAGGACCGCATAGGGCCCTCCAGGGACCGCACATGCCCTGTGCGATTCCGCACAGGGCTGCGCTGAACCGCACAGGCCCTGTGCGGTCCCAAACCAGGCCTGTGCGGTTCCTCCTGCTCTGTGCGGTCCGTCTTCTCCTGTGCGGTCCCAGAAGCTTCGTGTGTGGTCCTAGGAGCCCTATGTGCGGTTTCAAGCTTCAGAATGCTAAATCCCACATCGAAAAAATATAAAAAATTTCTTAGCTGCTATTTCTATATAAACTAGCCCCCCCCAACTCACTTCTATACAACTTAACACACAAAACTAGCTAAAATCAAACCTAATTGGTTAAAAGCTAGCTCTTTTTTAAGGCTTGGTTCGAAAAGAGCTGCCTTTTAGTTCAAAGCTTTGTTCTTATTGGGTGGTTGTTTGTGGGTTCTCTCAAGCCAGTTCGAGAGAGTCCTAAGAGCCGTCCGAGTAGCCATTAGGAGGCTTTGGTTCTGCCGAGTCAAGTCAAGGTGGAATTGCGATCCAGTCGCCCGCTCCGTCCATACGTCCCGAAGCCTCATCATCAAAAGGTATTTATTTTCTTCCTTTTTCATTTATTTATTT
>CATKHJ010180866.1:0-16622 GCA_949750685.1 Vernicia montana
ATTGAGTTATCATCCTTTGTGATATGTTCTATGGTATTGCTAAATGCTATTGATGGGTTATGAAATGTTGTTTGATATTGGTAATGTGTAGATGCCGAGAGTTCGTAACCCTGTTGAGGAAAGGGAAGTGTCTGATGTAGCTTCTGTAGCATGTTCAGATCCAGAGGAGACCGATTACATACCTATTATCATTCAAGTATGTAATAGGGATTTTATTTATGAACAATTTAGCAGAAACCAATAAAATTGGAAACATAATGTTTCCCACATGTAATTAACTGAAATGGCGACTAATGTCTTGCTCACCCATATAAATATAATACAGATCGTAAGACTGATCAGGTTTCATGACTAGGACCATCAAACCCTTCCTAGCTAAAGTCCGGATATGCTCACCGTATCTGCGGGCTTATTATCATGTGCACAAGGTCTGATGTATTACCCCATATAAGTTGGGGATTTCTGCTTATCAAGTATATCATTTAAAGAAAGTTCATAATATATAAACAATAAATCATATGCATATTCAATATAGTATCAACGAGGTTTTATAATTTTAATAATGGTTTCAAATGAATTTTAGAATGTTCAATTGAATCAATAGTATAATAGTTAGGCCAAGGCCATCAATGAATTAGCTAATAGCCCGAAGGCCATCAAGTATAGTCCTAGCACATAGGTTTGAATAACAATGGTTGTTCAAGATTTATATCCAATGATAGCTAGGACTTTCAATGATTGAATGAATGATAATTTCAATGGTAAATACTCATACCATATTAAAATATTACATACTCACCTCTTATATTTTGCTCCAATATAGTACTTAGCATAAACAATACGGATGTTCCTTTACTTCCTTAATACTTTCCTTGCCTTTATTTTTGGGTTATACAACCAATTGTACCATATAAGTTATACTTTGATCATCATCAAGCAATTTATCTAATTTAACCTATTTTAATCTTATAACTAATCCTAATGGACTTAACTTAGGATACACTATGACAATTCTATTAACAACAATCATATCAAGTTCTTTTCAATACACATTGCACATATATGCACATTTCACATATTATAATACACTTTTGTTCATTTTCATGTAATGGCTGAATAGGCCTAGGAATTTAATTTCAACTCTTTGTTCAATTCTTTCAATTTTACACATCATCTAAACACCATATAAGCAATTTACATTAATAGTCACAACTTTAATCACATCAATATCTCTAGACTTTCTTAAATGGCCGAATATATTAGGGTGTTAATCCCTAACTCAATAATTCAATTTATTCAAAGTAACATATTATTTAATCTTTATACCTAGTATCATATATATTTCTAGTGTTATTAGAACTTATAGGTTCTTCCATGAAAAATCCTTAAGAAGCCAAAATCTACAAAAGGGGAAAATGAGTTTTACTCATTTAAATCTCAAATTGGTTCAAGATTTACTCAATTGGCACTAAATCATATGAGATTTATCAATCAATTTAATTAATTTCTTTTTAGATTACAAAACCCTAACATAACCAAATCAAAGAAAGAGGGAAATTCAAAGTTCCTTAATCTTTCTTCAAATTGACATATAAATTATTCAATTAACATATTATTAAGCTTAGATCATCATTCAAACAAAAAATCAAACATTGAATGATGAAATTCCTTCTTGGCTGAAATTTTCAAGTTAAAACTCTAACTTTTTAATCATTTTTCCTTATTTTATTCATATGCTTAAATCATCATTTCATGCTCCTATAACATCACTTTATCAAGTATAATTAAAATAAAATCCTTCCCTTCTCAAGACCCATTTTGGCCGAACATATATGGAGAAGAAAATAAGAAAGAACTTTCAATATTACAAGAAATAATTCAAGACTTAAGCTTAGAACAAAGAAAATAGTCAAGTTTATGAAGATTTTACTTTGAGATCTTTTGATATTGAATTGAAGGTGGATGTGCCGAAATTAGAGAGTGAGGGAGAGAGTTTGAAATTTTCCTTTCTTTGATGAGAGAGAAATGAAATGAAAAAAATGACTTAGAAGTTTGACTTATGAGATTTTTATTCATTTTAAATGTGTGGAGGATATTTAATCTTAGAATAGATATTGAAGATTGAATGACTTCTAAAGGAAGCTTGGTGGATGTACATCATTGTTAGAATATGTCTAGGTTCATTGAATATAATTATATAACAATATTTTATACATAGTAATTTTAATTAGTCAAAAGTGGAGCCCACATCTATTTTCCTTATCTTAAGAAATTTTAATTAAGTATTTAACATAAGAAAAATATGTTCATCTTTCTTTTAGCCTAGCTTGTCCGAATTTTATCTATGAATGGGGTGGAACCCATACTTATTTGCACAATAACATACTTAATCACTTCCATTTTTGGAAATTTGGCAATTTTAGCATTTTAATTACACTTTATTATCATGATCACATTTGTTCACGTTAATTTTTAATATTAATCTCATTATATTCAATTATGCATTCTAGCAATCAGGTATACATGTTAATCACAATGAATATTGATTCCAGTTCAAACAGGTACAATTTAGCATACCAAATTTAAGTTCGGTCATATTAGCATAAGAAGTCTTAATGTTCTCTTTTTAGGATTTCATACTTGACATTCAATGGCCAGGGGAGTCTAGGGTATTACAATAATAATTAATTAACATATCACAACCTTTAAAATTAAATGGTGGCCGAATAGGGTATGCTAGCAAAACCTTACTTAAGTCTCAATCAATATTCAAAATAATAACATGTTCAACACATATATGCATTTGTATACTAATGGAGTGGTTTATATCAAATTAGAGATACAAGACTCTACATACTCATTACTTACCATTTATCATGTATATAAAGAATTCATTTGAGTATATATGGTGGCACCAAACAATATACTTTCATGTATCCTTTATTAATAAGTATGATCTTTCAGTATTGTTTCTGTCATAATTTTTGTTCTACTAATAAAAATTAGTTTATTATTTTTTCATAGTAAAATAGACATGAAACTATAACATATCCAAAATTGAGATCAAAATATGGTCTACATAATTCACAATGACCATTCAAATTTGGATTTGTTTCAGTGCAAAGATAGACTGACTACACTTCACTTATTTAGTCACATCTCATAATTTGTAGATCCAAATATAAATTTCTATTGCTAGTAATTACTAAACATACCAATGATAATTTCTTATGTTTTATACTTGGCCTAGTTTTGCTTCTAAGGTCATCAAATCTATAAGTTAAATTCGGACTGCCCACTAGGTTATCATTTTGTATCAGTCCTAGTTCCAGTGAGATATCTCCTTATATACATCAAATCTTACAAATTTCTTTTACAAAAATATACTTGAGATATATATCTACAACTTTCATATTTTGAATTTATTTAGATTCAGACTCTAAATTTCCCAAACGGAAGGCACAACTTCTAGTTGTATATATATAAATTAGTCTCTTATATTCTCAATACAAGTCTTAACTCATATAATCAATATACCCATCCAAATTAATAAATTTTCCCAACATATACAAGTCCATTTTATCATGATTTAAAACAATCAAACACTTTCCCAAAATTTCTCAAGTTGGTCGAATCATTTGGAGAGAGGAAGAAAGAAGAAATTTCAAGAATATCGACAAACAACTCATAGATCATGCTTAGGACATCAAAAGGATGAGTTTCTATGAAAAGATTACCTTGAAATTCCTTTGCTTCTTTGATAGGCACCTTGTATGAATCATAGAGAGTGAGGAAGAAAGAAAAGTTTTATTCTTTTTGTGAAATGAGCAAATGGATGTAAAATGATGATATTGGATTATTTTTAAAAGGTTTAAATTTAAACATATGGTGGAGGTTTAGTGGCTTCCTTTGGAAGCTTTGGTAGTGGAGGAAAATATTTTTCTGTAAGAAAATATGTTAAAGAAAATGTTTAGGTTTAATATATGGAGTTTTCTACACAATTTCTAGAAACATGGATTAGTTAGTGGAAAGTATGGCCCAAAGTCCACTTTCCTCACTTTAAAATATATTAAGATCGGTATTTGAAATGAAGAGGAATATTTGGTCTTCCCTCCAAGACCATGGCCGGCCACCTTAGTAAAGGTGGGGCCCACTGTGAGGCCTCACCCGAGCACCAGGGTTCGGTCTGTTAGGGAATCAGAAATGCTCTTTTGGATTTAAATTCACAATTGGAAGTGGCTATCGCTTCATTTGGTGAATGAATTTGATTTTTGGAAAATGATTCGAGAGTTGTCACCCTAATTTATTTAAATGGAAAAATTAAGGAAAAATCTAAAATTGACTCCAATTCATTAATTTCTAATTAATTTACCCAAGGATAAAATCACTAGTCTTCGAACCAGGTTGAGCTCAAGGAGTAGTTTTTTTTGTTCTAAATTTGGCTCCTAAGTTTAATTTGACTTAAAAATTGATTTCATAGATAACAAATATTAATGGCAGATTTATGCTCATGGCATAATTATAGATGCATGAAAAATAAAGAGCAAGTAATTAAACATCTACAAGTAAATGAGAGTATTTCCTCTAGCCCTTATGCGTACAAGGGAAATCACAAGGTTGCTCCTTTACTCCAAGATAATTAACTAATTAATTACAACTTAATTAAATACAAATATTTACAAAATAGAGGGGAAATGAATTGATTGGGGATTTGGATTTGAGGCTTGGAGTTAAATTCCAAGCGTGTCTACGTACCTCATTGGATGGGGATTAAAACTCATGTAGTTCATTCCACTGTGAGGTAGAGGGATTTAAGGATTGATCTGATTCATTTCATTTGGGAGGTTTGGAGTTTGTGAGAGAAGATGTTGTACCTTCTCATGGGAGATTTTGAGTGGGCAGAGTATTTTTCAGGACCGAAGTTCTATTTTACTAGTCGTGAAATTCTATTTTGGAGAGTGAGGATAGGATGGTGGATTGGATTAAATTAACCCTTAAGGAGATTAATTTGACGGATTGATTACTTAATTACCCAATTTTTAATTAATTAAAATGATTAATTAATTAAAGTAATTAATTAAAATAATTAATTAACCAAAGTGAGTGGAAACAAATTAAAATTAATTAATTAAAATCAAAGAGAGTTTAATTAATTAAAGTGGCTATCCAAAGTGAGTATGAGAGATTAATTAGAGAGAGAGAGAGAGAGAGAGTGAGAGAGAGAGTGAGAGAGAGAGTAGTAGATAACAATCAATTCTAGCTCTAGATATCTCTTGAAATGGAAAATGGAGGGGGTATTTATAGGCAAATGAAGGTGGAGGTATTTTGGGTAACGAAAGAGTGAAAAGACCAAAAGGGTAGGGTTTTAGTGGCTGAAATTCAGACCAAGAAGGGCAAAAATATCATTTTAGAGGTGCCCAAAGAGACTAGCTGCCAGACAAGGCTGAGGATCCGCCAGACCTCTGCGTGGATCCGCATATCCTTTTTGTGGAGATTGCCTTAAAGGCTGGCGGGCACCTGACTCGTCATACTAACGCGCTGACACGCATCAGTGCGGATGCACCAGGGAGGCTGTAGCGGCCGCATGCTGTCTGGCGTGTCTGCAGGGCGTGAGTGCGGTTGCCGCCAAAGCTTCCTGCTGTGAGACCTCGCCTGAGCACTGGTCCGATCCGCTAGAGGGAATCTAAACTCTCATATGGGTTTGTACTCACGATGGAACCCTCTGGTTGAGATTGGTTGATTTTGAAAATTGATTTGGAAGTCGCCACCTTAATTTATTTTTATTTGAAAAAATATAAGGTAAAAACCCATTTGACTCTAATTATTATCCAATAGAACAAGTGCACTAGCCCTCAATTACCAAAGATGATTCGGGGACTAAGTTTCGATTTATTTTAATTAGCTTGGCAAGTTTAATGCTTAATGGCTTAAAATGGATTTCATGAACAGTTATAATGTATGAATAATTAAATATTGCATGAATTAAAGTAAAAGCAAAGCAATAAAAGAAATAATAAAAATAATAGAAGATATAAATAAAGAAAGTAATAAAATGTTAAATTTACAACATAAACCCAATTAGGGGATACTCCCTTTAGCCCTTATGGGTTCTAGGAGAGTCACACATTCCCTAAATTAAATCCAATAACAAAGGTGAGTAAACAAAAGAAAATACAAAACCTAAATTATGTGAAAAAGGTGAAAGAGGAAGAAAGTTTATTTTAATTGGATTTGATGCTTTAGACAAGCATGCTTACGTATCCCTTCGAAAGGAAATCAAAATCCACGTAGTTCACTCTTCTTGCGAAGGGGGTTTGTTTAGTTTGGGCCTTTTATCATGTTTCAAATTGATTGATAAAAAGGAGGATTGATTAATTGATTTAACCAATTTAATTGATTAAAAAGTTGTCAATTATATCAGGTTTTAATTAACAAACAAAAGCATCGATTCAAATTGATTAACAAGTTAATTAAATCAGGTTCTAATTAATATGCATTTCTAAAGAAAAGGATTGAAAGAGAAGAAGGAGCATACAAAGAAAAAGGGAAAGCAATAAATTATGCAAAATAAAATAAATAATTAAAATAAAATAAAACCAAAGGAAAGAAAACAAAAACAAGATGATAAATAAACAAATAAAAGAAAAAGAAAGAAAATAAATACCTTATGATGGAAGAGACTTGTCTCGGTTGGTGACGGACTTGCCTTGGACTACAGGTGCTGACTTGCTTCAGACGACGGAAAGCTTGCCTCGGATGTAGAAAAACTTTTAACTTGATGGGTCGGCTCAGGAAGTCGTAACTCAATCTTGCTTTGCAAAGCAAGAAGAAAAATAAACTTTAAAACTAGATGCTCATTCCTTTGGGACCAAGCTTAATAAAATGCTTGCTTTGAGATTGGGGGTAATCAAGCAAGTTCATGGTGTGTTGAATGAGCTGGGGGGGGTCCCCTTTATATAGTGAGAGAGCTGGAGGTTGAAAATATAAAGTTTCGATGTGGGATTTGGCATTCTGACGCTTAAAATCTCACACGGGGGTTCTGGGACCGCACACGAAGCTTTTTGGACCGCACAAGACCACTTTTAAACCACACACAGGCTGTGCGAAACTGCACAGCCCGTGTGCAGTCACCAAAGTGGCCTATGCGGTCACTGGTTGTCCGATTTCTTTGATTTTCGCCATTTTGACCCATTTTAGCTACGTTTTTCGCGATTCTAGTTGTGTTGTGCTCCGTATTTAATCGCGGATGATCTAATGATAATTTAGAGGCTTGAGGGATGGGTCTTGGTTTCCGAGGCTCGGATTCCTAATTTTTACAATTTTGGCGATTTTGGCTTCTAGAAGTCTGTTTACCGAGGCTAGGTGCTTATAAAGTTTGGTTGTATGCCGGAGGGTGAAAAATTAAAGGTTCACAGCTGCCCCCTCATTAGAATCGTCTTGTCTATAAGGCAATTTTGATGATAATGAACTTGAAAAAGAGGAATGGAAAAAAGAAACCAAAGTGATGTCTAGGTTGGTATTTGGACATGTTTGGGTGGGTAAAATGATTGAAGGGAGATGGTAAAAATGAACCAAAAAGATGTCTAAATCAGGATTTGGACATGTTTGTGTGAGAAAATGATTGAATTTGAGGATGATGGTAAAAGTAACCATAAGGATGTTTAGGTGATTGTTTCTAAACATTTATAAGTTGACTGATAAGTGAAAATGGGAAAAATGAACCAGAGAAAAATATAAGTCATAAACTAGATATATCTGGGTGAAAGATGGATATGATTGACTCATTTAAGGAGGCGAGGAAAGGAAACAGAGGGATGTCTAGATTAGACATATTTGGGTGAAGGATTTGTTTAGTCTTGAGGATGGAAAAGGGAACCATAGGGCTATCTAGGTGATCGTTGCTAGACATTATGTGTGGACTGGTTGATAAAAGAAGCTTACTTCTGGTATCTTTGGGAGATTTGGATTGGAATGGAGGTGGTATTCCCAGTCTGCTTGGGTAAATCTGGAATGAAAGTGATATTCTCGGTCTGCTTGGGTAAATTTGGAATGAAAATGATATTCCCGGTCTGTTTGGGTAATTCTGGAATGAAAGTGATATTCCCGGTCTGCTTGGGTAAAAGATCCTAAGGCTATCCTAGGATGAGTCTGATTATAGAAGGGAAACCTAATTCAGATTTAAGGTTTGTATCCTAAGGCTATCCTAGGATAGGTCTGGTTTGAGATTAATTGGTTTGGGTGAAGGACCTTATGATTGCTTGATTCAAGAATTCGGATTGATGATCCGTCTTGATTAATGGAATTCAGATTTATGATCCATCTTGATTAATGGAATTCGGATTTATGATCTATCTTGATTCGAGAGCTCTAATTAACGACATGTTTAGTGTGAAATGCATCTGACTATGCAAAGATTTTTATGAATTTGATACCTTTAACCTGTGAAAGGGTCAATTTGGTATGAGAGTGCTGATCTTTTAGGAAAGAGGGTGCCCCCATTTTGGAAGGATGAAGAAAAGTAGCTCGGTTATTCGGCCTTAGGAGAAAGTCAAGGCTAGGTCAGGTTTTGGCCTTGAAGGAGGTCATTCTTAGAAGGCTCAGTCAAGTGTGTCCTAAAAGGTTTATTTTAGAAGGCTAGGTCAAGTTTAACTTCGAAGAAGATTAGGTAGGAAGGCTCGGTTAGGTTTGGCCTTAAAGGAGGTCATGCTTGGATGGCTCAATCAGGTGTGGCCTAGAAAGGTTTTTTTGGAAGGCTAGGTTAGGTTTTGGCCTTGGAGGAGATCATGCTTAGAAGAATCAGTCAGGTATGGCCTGGAAAGTTATCTTGGAAGGCTAAGTCAGGTTTAGCTTCGCAGAAGATTAGGTTGGAAAGGCTCGGTTAGGACTGGCCTCAGAAAAGATTAGGTAGGAAAGGCTCGGTTAGATTTGGCCTAGAATGTTATTTTGGGAGGCTAGGTCAGGTTTAACCTCGGACAAGTTTAGGTGGGAAAGGCTTGGCTAGGTTTGGCCTTGGAGAAGATTAGGTGGAAAGGCTCGGTTAGGTTCAGCCTTTTCAAAGGTTAGGAGGGGAAGGCTTAGTTAGGCTTGGCCTTTTCAAAGATAAAGATGGTGGATTGGCTTTGTGTGACTCATATGTTAAGAGTCTACCTCTGGACATGGCTTTTGGAGGTGATTTGACCAGTTGGTTTACCCACAGCTTAATTTTGCTTATCCAAAGGGATGATATGATTTGCGAAGGAAGTTTGGATCTAAAGGGATGGTATGATTTGCCAAGGAGGTTCGATTTTGGGAGGATGACATGATTTTGCCAAGGAGGCTCAGACTTGGAAGGATTGTATGATTTGCTAAAGAAGTATGGGATGGGCTTTGACTGGTTTAAGATTTTTTTAATTAGCTTAAGGATGATAGGTCTTAGGAGTCATGGCTTGACTTTGGCTTTGCTAAGGATACTGGGCTTCAAGGATAATAAGTTTTGAGAAACTTGGGATTTTTTGGTGGGCTTAGCCCTTGGAAGATGAGATTTTACCAAGGAGACTTGGATTTGAAAGGATGGTGAGTTGGACCTTTTGAAAGGTGTTGGGGAGGTTATATGATTTTGCTATCATAGCAAGATTTATGAAGAAGACAAACACAACTTATCTTATTGTTTGAAATCAAATAGACTTTTAGAGTGACAGGACTTTTAGGGGAGACACTGGATTGCTTTTGGACAATGACTCAGAAGACATGCCCCTTGATTGATGATAGGAGCTGTTTAGCTTTTGAGCTAAAAGACTTAGCAGACGACTTGAAGAATATACCCTTAATGAATGATAAGGGCTACTTAGCTGCTTAAGCTAAGAGACGTGATGGATGACAGGAAGGATATGCTCCTATTGAATGATAAGGGCTACTAAACTACTTAAGCTAAAAGAGGTCACAAATGATAGGAAGGATATGCCCCTAATGAATGATAAGGGCTATTCAACTGCTTGAGCTAAGAGACAAGACAGATAACAGGAAGGATATGCCCTAATGAATGATAAGGGCTACTTAGCTGCTTGAGCTAAGAGACGTGATGGATAACAGGAAAGATATGCCCCTAATGAATGATAAGGGCAATGTGACGGATTGGCAAAAGTTGATAACTTAGAAAGATGATATGCCCTAACGAGGGATCAGCCGAAGGATGATAACTTAAGAAGATATGCCTTTAATATGGGATAAAGACATAAGAGACAAAATGATTTGACCAGAATGACTCTTTTTTTTTCTCTTTTTTTTTTCTTAGCTTTAACTTCTGCCCGAGTCGCCCTTTTGGGTGCTCAACTCGATGAGCTTGCTCAAATTTTTGCCTAAGCCTCCCTTTTGGGTTTTCAACTCAGCGAGCTAATCAATGAATTCTGGCATTTTTTAAAAATTATTTCACTATGATTTAGACTACTACTTTCCTTCATCTTGGGGCTCTGAACTTTGTCTAGACCATTCCATTGAATTCTTAGTCTAGAGGGAAAACTTGTGGGGATATCAGGTCCTTTTTGAGATTATTGCCCCTTGTTGAGGTTTTATGCTTGATTACCGAAAAGTGCAATGGGTAACTTCATTGGATTGTCTTTGGCTTCGCCTTCTCCAATTGAAGAGATCACCATTTGGTGTTCACTATTGTCTTAACTATCCATTGATTAGGAGCTGGTGAAGCGGCTTGATGTAGGCACAAATAATACCCTAAGTTTTGATTCTTCCAATCATGGTGGACTTCATGGTGAAATACAAATGCATGCCAAAAATCCATTGATTCTTTATTTATTCTTTTTTTTTACTAAACTATATAGGACTAAACAAAAAGGATGAGAAAAAGAGAAATGCATGAATAACATAAATATTTTATTATAACAGGAGATGATAGTACAAAATAGAGAAAAAAAATACAAAAATGATAGACTCAGACTCATAATCAAATTTGGATTTTGAATATGGACTCGAATTCAAATTTGGACTTTAAAAATAGACTCAGACTCGGATTTGGATTTGGACTTGGACTCTGAACATGGATTCAATCTTAGACAAGTCCAATCCGTTGAGCTTGAACTACTCATTAACATGCTACTTAGGTAATGGTGAGGTAGGGTGAGGTGGGGTCTGTTTTTCACTTTGGGGAAGATGTATGGATCACAGTGATGGATTCAGCTTGAAAAGGAAAATGGCATGTCAGTCTTAGCCTCAAAGGTTATGAGTGTGGTTAGGGTATCCATGTCAATTAGGTTGATTGGTCATTGGTACCATTAAGCAAAACCAAAAGAAAACCCAGTGAATGGTGGGTGAGGATATGAAAAGATGACGAGAGTAAGGTTATACAGACTTTGAGGGAAAAGGATTCCCTATTGTGTAGTGGGCCAACTATTTTTTGGGCTTTTAAGTCTAATGAGCCAAATGTATTGAGCTTTGAGAGATGAGGTGCCAAACGCTTTGGGCTTAAGAGAGATAAGGTGCCAAAGATTTTGGGCTTAAGAGAGATAAGGTGCCAAAGGTTTTGGGCTTAAGAGAGATGGTGGACCAAATGTCTTAGGCTTAAGAGAGATAAAGTGCTAGAGTTTTTGGGCTTAAGGTGATGGTAGGCCAAATATTTTGATCTTTAAGATAGATGAGGTGTCAAATATCTTGGGCTTAAGGTAATGGTAGGCCAAAGTTGTTGGTCTTAAAAGAGATGAGGTGCCAAAGATTTTGAGTTTAAGGTGATGGTGGGCCAAAGTTGTTGGTCTTAAAAGAGATGACGTGCCAAATATCCTGGGCTTGAGGTGATGGTAGGCCAAATATTTTGGACTTTGGGGTAGATGAGGTGCCAAATGTCTTGGGCTTTAACGATTTGGGGTATATTTGGGCCAGAGGTTGTTGGGCTTAGGATAGCTTATTGGGCTTTGAGGATCCTAAGGTAGGATGGGTCAAGGTTTTGGGCTTGGGGAAGCATGTTGGGCCAAGGGTATTAGGCTTTGTAGGTCTTGGTATATTGGGCCAAAGGTTGTTGGGCTTAGGGATAATTGGTTAGTTTTGAAGGTAATGGGCTAAGGTGTTGGGCTGAAAGTATTAGGTAAGGTACCTTGGGCTTAAAGGTAAGGTCAAGGTGATGAAGGTCAAGGGTGATTGGATAGAGGTGAGAGTGTTCGACCCTTCTTCGGTTTAATGCTCCATTTGAAATGAATGCATTTTTTTGTACATTATGAGTGCATGATATTAATGGATGTATGAATGGAAAATCATTTCATGGATATACAAAATAGGCTTTAGTTAAGGTGCATACAACCTAAGGTCAAAGTTTTAGATCCACTACATGAAAAGGTAAGGGTGGTTTGGATTAGGGTACCTGTCACACTGGAGCAGCGATATACCTAACCACATGTGAATCAAAGAGCCTCGCATGGATCCAACAGTACGTGTATACTTATAAATGTCATGGGTTTGATGATTTCACTATCAGCAAGCAGACCTAAGGAAGGTTTCCTACTCGATGTTACTTTCTATCCATTATTTTCCTAAGAAATCTAGGTTGAAAGGCAAGGAGCCTATGCAAGTGATTCATGAAAGCTATTTTTGCATTAAAAGTGCCAAACTTTTGTTTAAACCAATTAGTAGTCCACTTATCTTTTATAAAAAAGAATTTCCTCCCCAGTGGAGTCTCCAACTGTGAGGCCTCGCCCGAACACTGGTCCGATCCGCTAGAGGAAATCGAAATGCTCATTCGGGTTTGTACTCACAATGGAACCCTCAGGTTTAGATTAGTTGATTTTGAAAATTGATTTGGGAGTCACCACCTTAATTTATTTTTATTTGGAAAAATATTAGGTAAAAACCCATTTGACTCCAATTATTATCCAATAGAAAAAGTGCACTAGCCCTCGATTACCAAAGAGGATTCAGGGACTAGGTTTTAGGTTTATTTTAATTAGCTTGGCAAGTTTAATGCTTAATGGCTTAAATGGATTTCATGAACAGTTATAATGTATGAACAATTAAATATTGCATGAATTAAAGTAAAAGTAAAGCAATAAAAGTAATAATAAAAGTAATAGAAGATATAAATAAAGAAAGCAATAAAAATGTTAAATTTACAACATAAACCCAATTAGGGGATACTCCCTCTAGCCCTTATGGGTTCTAGGAGAGTCACACATTCCCCAAATTAAATCTAATAACAAAGGTGAGTAAACAAAGAAACAAAAGAAAACACAAAACCTAAATTATGTGAAGAAGGTGAAAGAGGAAGAAAGTTTATTTTAATTGGATTTGATGCTTTAGACAAGCATGCTTACGTATCCCTTTGAATATGAATCAAAATCCATGTAGTTCACCCTTCTCTGGAAGGCGGTTTGTTTAGTTTGGGCCTTTTATCATGTTTCAGATTAATTGATAAAAAGGAGGATTGATTAATTGATTTAACCAATTTAATTGATTACCAAGTTGTTAATTATATCATGTTTTAATTATCAAACAAAAGCATCAATTCAAATTGATTAATAAGTTAATTAAATCAGGTTCTAATTAACATGCATTTCTAAAGAAAAGGATTGAAAGAGAAGAAAGAGCATACAAAGAAAAGGGGAAAGTAATAAACTATGCAAACTAAAAGAAATAATTAAAAGAAGATAAAATCAAAGGAAAGAAAACAAAAACAAGATGATAAATAAACAAATAAAAGAAAAAGAAAGAAAATAAATACCTTATGATGGAGGAGACTTGTCTTGGTCGGCGGCGGACTTGCCTCAGACAACGAGTGGTGACTTGCTTCGGATAGCAGAAAGCTTGCTTCGGATGATGGAAAACTTTTGACTTGATGGGTCGGCTCAAGAAGTCACAACACAATATTGCTTTGCAAAGCAATGAGTAATAGCAAAGCAAGAAGAAAAAGAAACTTTAAAACTAGATGCTCGTTCCTTTCGGACCAAGCTTAAAAGAATTCTTGCTTTGAGATCGGGGGTGTTCAAGCAAGTTCATAGTGTGTTGAATGAGTTGGGGGGGGGGGGGGGGGGGTCTCCTTTATATAAGGAGAGAGTTGGAGGCGGGAAATACAAAGTTTCGATGTGGGATTTGGCTTTCTGACGCTCAAAACCACACACGGGGGTTTTGGGACCACACACAAAGATTTTTGGACTGCATAGACTAATTCATGACCACACAAGACCACTTTTGAGCCGCACAGCCCGTGTACGGTCACCAAAGTTGCCTATGTGGTCACTGGTTGTCCGGTTTTGCCGATTTTTACCGTTTTGACACGTTTCAACTCCGTTTTTTATGATTCCAATTGCGTTGTGCTCCGTATTCAATCCTGAATGATCTAAGGATGATTTAGAGGCTTGAGGGATGGGTCTCAGGTCCCGAGGCTTAGATTCCCAATTTTTATAATTTTGGCGATTTCGACTTTCGGAGGTCTGTTTACTGAGCCTAGGTGCTTATAAGGTTTGGTTTTATGACGAAGGGTGAAAAATTAAGGGTTCACACCTGCGGATCCGCAAGCTTCCTTGGCTGACGTCCACTTGGCGGCTTGGGTTTCTAGGTTTTTCAAGCTTCCGGGTAAGTTTTCGAGACTTCCGAGTTAGTTTTTGGGGCTCTCGGGATTCTAAAAAATTACCAGTCAATGTTAGTGGATCTGAAATTAATTATCGAATAGTTTGACAGTCAATTTCAGAAGAAAGTTTGTCATTTTCGGGAGAAAGTCAGTCGATTTTGGGAAAATGCTATCTGGTTCAGAATGTCTGGTCAAGTTCAGAGTGATGTCGGTCAGTGTCGAAAAAATTAAATCGTTTACCTTTTGAGGGCGCTACCCCCTTAACCCCTGCTAGCTAACCAGCTAGCAAGACCATCGTACCGACTCTGCGTAGTGCATTAAACTTAGCAGGTGTCAAGCTGCCGCCACGTCATGAGAGTGCAAAATTGAGGGTTCACACCCTCATACCACTTGTACACTATTTTATTATTTCAATTTCTTAATTTGGAAATTTGGCAATTTTGACATTTTAATCATACTTTGATATACTTATTCATATCAATCAATATAAATATTCAATATTAGGCACATTAACACCTACCATATACCAACCAACATGTTCACATATTATGCACAATAAGATGAATTCAAAATTGAAAGGCCAAAAGTGCAATTCTCTCCTTCAATTTTGCCTTCAAGTTCAATTCTACCCCCATATTACAAAATGGCTTAATTATATCCTTAAATTTCAAAAATTAGGACAATCAAACCCAATTCTTAAAGGCTCATAATAGAACTGTTAAGAAATTGGGAAAGTTACATTTTTTTTTTATTAATTTCTTCCCCACTTCCAACCTTTTAATTTTTTTAATTTATTATTTTCTTATTTCTATTGCCTCCCAACTCAACATTCCTATTTATTATGCTTCTGCAAATTCGAAGGTACAAAAGAAGTGCAAAGAAATAGAGCAAACCCATTTCTTTGTGTCTTTTAAGGTTGCTTTGTTTCTGCTTCTTGATAAAAATCTTTCCTTTCTTTTTTCTTATTGTTTTGGTAAAATGGATTGTTGGTCTCCTTCTCTTGCAATGGATGATGTGTTTGAGAAGCTCGTGATTCGAATGAATCCTCCCAGGTATTCTTTGGTTTTTTCTTTCTTTCTTTTTTTCTTTTGGGTTAATTGGTGTTAGAGTATATATCATAGAGCTGTGTATATATTTATGTAAATGTAAAACAACATCTTAATTAATGGGAAGAAATATATGTTTCTATAAATCAATTGTTTCATTGTATTAAATATATATTTATAATCCATTAGTATTTTGTAATAGGATTTATTCTCAAGTGTTGAGAATATGGATGACAGATCGCTCTCAAACAAATACTTTAACTGTTCATGGTCATAGGAATAATGACTGGGCATCATTAATTCCGGAAGACCGTCACCTCTATTTATATTCTATAATCAGTATGTGATACTTATGATTATAGAGGCAGTAAGCATCATGTTGCTTGACAAATGTTGTCGATATAAACATGTGAATATTCATGTGATGAATGATTGAACTGTGATGTTAGATGATGATAGCATGGAGTTTTATTGCTAGTCAATAAATCATCGTCTAGGTTATAATTGTACATATAGTCCTTTGACTTGTGGGACACTGTATCTCATTCATTGGTAGTTGGGATTTGTTACTACTTACATACTTATGCTATTCATGTATAGGTATATGGTATGTAATGGTTCTAACTAGTTATGTATGGAGGTAAGTGATCGCCAAGAGAGAATTCATTAACTTGAATAAATGAGGACGAAATCCTATGCTATCTGATTATTTTTGATAATCAAATCCTTGGCCGAGGTAGATAAGATTCACTAGAAAGGGTTTCTAGTAGGAATCAATTTATCAATGTAGCCCAAGATGAACCAAGAAGGGGGGTTGAATTGGTGGGCAATTAAAAAATTTAATTGAGAAATAGTAGGAGAATAGAAAGACACAAGAATTTATAGTGGTTCAGATTATGACCAATCCTACATCCACTCCCCAATCAACAATTGGGTATTTCACTATCTATGGAGTTTTAACAAGTTCACTCCCAACTTAGTATTTAAAGCTCACACCAAACTTTACAAGTGTTTTCAAGGCTCACACTAAAAACCTCACA
>CATKHJ010180880.1:0-22454 GCA_949750685.1 Vernicia montana
GAGGTAAAACTCAAGCTACATCTTCTCGCTTGGGGGTTACTCCGTCCTTTCTTTACTTTTGTCATTTTGATTTATGTCACAATGAATATGTATCTCCAAGAGTATGGTCTAGAGTTCCATGGTTATTGTGATAATGTATAAACTAGTTGGAATATGTATTCAATTCGGGATTGTAATATAAAGTATATTACTTTATCGTATTAATGGAATTCCTTTGATGAATGGATGAGGATTGTTATAGTAATGTGTTGGGGTTCTGATATGGGAATCGTATATGCATGTTTGGTTATAGATTAGTATCGGGTTCTACGGGTTTTCGGTGGCCTTACGCCTACCCATGCCCTAGGACCGTCGCGACTCGGTAAGCCGGGTCGGGTCATGACATCTACATGTCAGCACAGAGCTGACATGTCTGCACGGAGCTGACATGTCAGCCTCTATACTGACGCATCAGTATGGTACGTGTCAGGCGCGTCAGTGTAGACATGCCAGATGATGAGCAGCGTCAGCGAGCTGTCTCGGGTTTCGGCCCTTTTCGCTCTCTAATTCAGTTTTCAGGTCAGTTTTCGGGGGTTCCGGGTCAGTTTCCAGGGTATTCTGAAGCCTGAAAAATTATCGGTCAGTGGCGGTAGATTCGAAATTAATTATCTAATATTTTGGCAGTCAGTTTTGAGAAAAATTCGATCAGTTTTGGAAAAATACTGTCTAGTACAGAAAGTCTAGTCAGGGTCGAAAAAAATGATATCAGTTTGTGTCGGAAGAAATAAATCGTTTACCTTTCGGGGGCGCTGCCCCCTTGACACCTACCCGCTAATCGGCTAGCGGGACCGCCGTACCGACTCTGCGTAGCGCACAAAATTTAGCAGGTGTCAAGTTGCTGCAGCATCTTAAGGGTGCAAAATTAAGGGTTCATACTAATTATAATCTCTTATCAATTAATAATTAAACAAATCTTTATAGGTCTATTGCATCACTATCTCTCAATGCATAACACAATACAAATCATAATTTTATTGGGCAAACAAAACTAAGCATTAAGCATAACAAATACCACATACCATATACACTTAGATTTATAGATAATTGAAAGAAATTGTATTTCAAAACATTAATTCTTAACTATAGAATTAGTTAGACATAATAGCACTAATAACAAAATACCAAAGAGAAGAAAAATTTATAAGTACAAGTTTTTGGAGAAAGTAGGAAATTAAATCTTTTAATCTTCAGTCCCAATTCTTCGATCTTGTGTTTCTTTGATTCAATCTTCTTTTAGGTCTTGTTCTTCTCCTCTCCTAAGCTCTCCCTTAATGTCCTATTTAAATTGGTTTGCCACTTCTTTCCAAAATTACATTAACAGGTCGGTTAGCAAAATAAAACGCGGAATGAATCGCACTCAGCCCGTCGCGGGCGTGATGAGTGTCACGGTCGTGACAGATTCCAGCTTCCAATTGTTGCACTCTTTTTGACCATCGCAACTTCCATTATTGCTTCTTTTTGCTTTGTCACAACCCAACTTTCGAGCCGTGACTGTTTTAGAGCATGGGTAGGCGTAAGGCCACTGAAAATCTATAGAACCCAATACTAATCTATAACTAATCATACAATCAACAATACCCAGATCAAAACCTGAAACATATTATAAGATCATTTCCATATTATCCATACATAATACAAATATTGCACTATTACAGTCCCAATTACAATTACAGAATTCAACAATCTATAGTACTATAATATCACAATGACCATAGAACTTTAGACTAGACTCTTGGAGATACATATTCATTATGATATAACAAAATGAACAAAATGAAAATGGACATAGTAACCCCCAAGCAGAGAGACGGAGCTTGAGTTTTACCTTGTCACAACCTCTATAGCACCTGAAAAATGGAAACTACTAAAGGGTGAGATAAAAAATCTTAGTGAATATATAATAGATCAACATGTTATGCCGGCTAGGTACAATTGTAGGATATAGGAATAAGATAACTTTAATGCATTTATGCAATGCCAATAAGTAGGTAATTGAAATCATCACAATGGGGTTCATTTATGAAACGAATAAATGGGATTCAAAGTATAACAATTGAATACAATTTACTTTATTTTAGCAGAAATCATATATTCGAGAATGGTATGTTCCCATTCACATTTAAATCGAGTGTCCGGTAAAGCTTCGCACACTCATAAAGATTCAAGCGAGAGACTGATCAGGTCTCCCGACTAGTACCACCTTTCCCAGCTAAGGCGGATACACTATCCCTATCCGTTACCATGTGCACAAGACTGATGTATACCCATATCAGATGGGGATTTCTGCTTTAAACCGATTTATCACATTTATACAATTGAACGTATTAGGGATTCAAATAAACTATGGTACTCATCAATGAATAAAGTTTCAATGTACCATTTTTATATCAATATAAGGTAGATCAAAGGTCTCAATAAATGTTTCAACATATTTGGATTCATGAATAGATATCAATGGAACACAAGTTCAATCAATCGAATTGATATTATGAATGAATGGTTATACAATGGGATAATGCCCATAACACATTGATTATCATATACTCACCTTAGGACTCATTTGCTGTTAACTAGCACAAGGAGAAATGATGATCATCCGGTTCCTCTTGTACTTTGTCTTTATGTTCTACAAGAACCATTTCAATTAATCACAATTTAGATCATCATTCCCAACTTATCTATTGAACCACATTAGATTTTAACTCCATATTTCTAGATCTATACTTAGCATACAATCACATACTATCACTCTTACCCATCAAGACATAACATGTCAATACAATCAATGACAACAATAATTGATACATATACTTTCATTATTAGGTCGAATAGACCTTGGACCAATGTCCAAATCCTCTTTCAATCATAACTCACATTGGTCATATAAATATGTCACTTTAGCATGCCAATAATTGAAAAAGAAACATGCTGAATTTGAGCATGCATAAGTGGTACGCCCAAAGGGTACAGGCGTACCTTTGCCCGTATCATAAGAAAAACACACAGTATAAATGGTACGCCTAGTAGTACAGGCGCACCCTTGCTCGTACCATTTATAAAAATTTCTAATAGCATTGATACGCCCAATGGTACGGGCATACCATTGCCCGTATCACCATTCTGGATAGGTTTTTCAAGAAAACTCTCAAATAGCTTGAAAAGAAGACGCCCATTTCATACTCAAAGATAAATTACTACTAAAACATGTTATGTACACAAAGTTAAGCTCATTATATCAACCAAAACTTAAAATAAACAAGGACTCTTAAAAACCCATTTTTTTTTTATCAAACCCATTATCACCAAAATGAGAGAGTTTGAAACTCATTTTTGAAAATCATTTCCACATACTCAACACTCCCAAATCATGCTTACAAATCATCATTTAGATGCATTTTCTCAAAGAATGTCATTTTCTAGAAAACCCATTTGGGTAAATCTTTTGAAAAGAAAACAAATCACAAACAAGTAAAGCATTGTTAAAATGAAGAAAGAGCTTTAGATCTTAGATTGTTACCTTTGAGATCTTCTCTTTGATGGTGATTTTCCTTGATCAATAAAGAAGAAAAAAGAAGAAAGAAAGTTGAGAGCTTTTGCTTTGAGAGATTTTTGAGAGAAAAGAAAAGATGATTGTAATGGGATTTTGGTTGATTATCTTAAAATGAAAGGAATGGCCATGATTTGATCATGAAAAATGAAGGGCTAGAAATGAGTAGCTTCCAAGAGAAGCTTTGCCATTTTCTTTTTAAATTAAAAATCCATCGAAAATAAAATGACTCATTATGTCTAGGTTCAATGAACCATATAAAAAGCAATACAAAATGAGATTAGTGGAAAATGGGGGGCCCATTCTCCACTAACTCATTTCTAGCACAACAATTAACACTTTGGTCCATATTTTTCCCATTAATTACACTTCATGGCCGGCCATCTCTTTAGGATTTGGCTATCCATTGCTTGTTCACATGCTCCATATAACTATACATGTTCATATAATATACTTATGGAATTTAATCATAAATTCATCATTCAATTTCACATGCAATAATATTGGATTTAATATTTTCAAACATATTAGCACTTAATCTAGTTCATCCTTATGCAAATCAAATTGCTTAAGGCCTAGGGTATTACATGCTTCCTATTCTTTCTTCACTTCTTTAAAAGTGCTTTTGACCCTATAAAACTTTCAAAACTTTTCTCAAATCTGAAACACAAAGTACAAAATAAAATTAAACAAAATACACCCTAAATGCATGAAATTATTAATAAAAACTACCTAATAATATCAACTTAATATGCACACATCAAATTCTCCCACTCTTGAACTTTTGCTTGTCCCCAAGCAAAAACTCAACATCTTCATTCTCAAGTTTTCACAATCCCATTAGATACCTTCAATCTCATGAAAATATTCATTACTCGCTTCACAACTCAAAATCTTAAATGTCTAAAACATGCAATCCCTAAGTATTTTCAAAATCAAGAATATTTATTAACAAGGATGCATAAGCAAAGAATTCTCACATAAAGATTATACTTATAAAGAAAAGATGAAACACATTTATTAACCCAAGATTTACCAATCATAACCAAATAAATAGCCAAAAATACCAAATACAATTCAACACCAATGAGAATCAATAGGAATTCAAAACATTTAAGCACATTAAGGGGTTAATTAACTTAAGATTTTTTTTTTCTCTTTGAGTGCGTTTTATTCTCCATCCCACTTTTTCAAGTGCATTTTACACTCCATCTTGCTTCAACGAGTGCGTTTTACGCTCCATCTCATTTTTTTTTTAATTTTTCTTTTAGTTAATTAAACTAGTTAACTAGCCCCCTTTTAATAAGCTTCCTATATCATTTCCCCAATAAGAAAATTTTTGGTTCTTTTTAGCTATTTATATTAGTTATGAAAGGTAAATCATTGGCTAACTAGCATGTTTATAATCTCTATACAAACATAATCTAAATGTGAGAGTTCTTAAACTAATCATCCATTTTAATAAACCTTCATAATTTTAAGAATTACTAAAAGAAAGCACACCTATAGTTTAAAATCCCAAGTTGCTAATTGAGTAACAAGTACTTTCATTTCAATTAAAAGGATTTCCAATTTTCAAGTTATGACTTAGAAAGATGATGCTCACAAACTCACAAAATTACACACCCCCCCACTGGAATATTACATTGTCCCCAATGTGGTGCGACAACAATTAATAGAAAAAAGTCAAGAAGCATCCTTTATTGATTTGGAGTTGATGGTGGAGGTGATGGAATCTCTAGTCGGATCGATCAAAGAATTTTGAGAGCTTATACATTTGATAGGATTACTCATTCTTCACGCGGCGAAGTCGTAAAGCCATGTCATCTACTTGTGTGCTCACATTCTTGTTATGCTCATCCATATCATCCAACCGACGCAATACTTACTTCCAACCGGCCTCTATTAAAGGAAAAAAAATAATAAAAAAAAACCAATGGAAAGAAATAACAAAATATAGCTTGGGTTGCCTCCTAAGAAGCGCTTCTTTAACGTCGTATTAGCTGGACGATAATTGGGGTGGTTTTTCAATATATGGTGGGATAGGGTTGTCATATCTCTCCAAGATTTCAGAATTTAGAAAAATTTGGGTGTCACGGGCGCAACACGTCCCTTTGCCTTCAGCTTCGGATCCATTTTCTGCAGGTGTCACACTCGTGATGTCCGTCGCGAGCGCAATAGAAACCTTGTCTGATTTTGTTGTGACCGTGACACTGGGCTGCTCTAAAATCTGACTTCTTTCCCACTCTTCTTGCTTGATTTCGATGATGCATTCTTCAATAACATCAATTCTCATTCAAGTCTCTTTATCCAAAGGGTTTTTCATGGATTTGAACATGTTGTATTCCACCTTTTCATCACCAATTCTCAAGGTAAGCTTTCCCTCATAAACATCCACCAAGGCTCGATCTGTATTAAGGAAAGGTCGTCTAAGGATTAACGAGCCATCATTAGCTTCCTCAAAGTCCAGCACCAAGAAATCCAACGGAATGATAAATTTATCCACTTTCACAAGCACATCTTCAACAATTCCATAAGGTCTTTTGATTGAGTGGTCTGCTGGTTGCAAGAGCATGGAGGTAGGATTTGCTTCTCCCAATCCGAGTTTCCTGAAAAGAGATAAAGGCATCAAATTAATACCAGCTCGAAGATCACAAAGACAATTAGGTAATTCTAAATCCCCCATAACACATAGGATTGTAAAACTCCCAGGATCTTTCAATTTCACCGGCATTTTTCTTGTGATAATTGAACTACAATTTTCTATTAAAGCCACCATCTGCACTTCATCCCATTTTCTTTTATTAGAGATGATGTCTTTCATAAATTTTGCATATTGAGGCATTTGAGCCAAAGCCTCGGCAAAGGGAATGTTGATTTACAACTTCTTAAATGTCTCCAGGAACTTGGAAAACTGTTGATCCACTTGTTGCTTCCTTAACCTTTGCGGGAAAGGCACCTTTGGTATATATGAAGGAGGAGGAGGATTTGTGGATTGTTGGTCTATTTCCTCTTGCTAAATATCCTCTGTGCTATCACTTCCTTCTTTCCCATCTTTCTTATCTCATTGCTTCACCAATGGTGGTGCTAACTCCTTACCACTTCGCAAAGTGATAGCTTTTAGCTGCTCCCTTGGATTGGACTCGGTGTTACTTGGAAGAGTGCCTCGATTTCTGATTGAAAGGGCATTGCCAAGCTGCCTTACTTGTACCTCCAAGTTGTGAATAGAGGATGCATGATTCTTTACAATTTGATCAAATTTCGCCTCCATTCTTCGCTGATTCTCATCTTGGTTAGACATCTTGTTGCTTAATGTTTCCATGAATTTGTTCATCTTTGATTCAAAGCTTGCTAGCTTATCTTATGGTGGTTGTTGAAATCCAGGTGGTCCTTGTTGCTTTGCCACGTTAAAATTGGAGTTACCAACATTGTTTCCACCCCAAGAAAAATTAGGATGATTCCTCCTCCCTGGATTATATGTATTCAAGTAGGGATTATTGCTTGGCTTTCCTTGGAACTGATTTCCCACATAATTCACTTGCTCAACTTGATTCCTAGAAGTAAGGTTGACTATGTAACAATCATTACTAACATGCCCCATCTTACCACAGAAATCACAACCACTTCGAATTGCTGCAATAGAGTTTGGAGTGACATTCAAAACACCTAGTTTCTTTGATAGAATGGCAATTTCTTCTTGCAGATATGTCAACTGATCTACATTTAAAACTCCTATTTGATCTTTTACTTATGGTTGCTTAAGATGCTCAGTTGGCCACAAGCAATTATTGGTAGCCATCTCTTCTAAAAGCTCAAATGCGCCCACTATTGTCTTCCTCATTAATGATCCTCTAGCTGCTGCATCAATAGTGCCCCTTGTGTAAGAATTTCACCCATTGTAGAAAGTTTGGATCAGTAATTCATTAGGAAGATGATGATGTAGGCAGCTCCCTTGAAGTTCCTTGAATCGCTCCCATGCTTCATATAATGATTCCCTTTCAAATTGTTGGAAATTTGTGATCTCTTTAATGATCCTTATAGTCTTCGCTAGAGGAAAGTACTTGGAAAGGAATGCTTGAGCGAGTTGCTCCCAATTAATGATTGATCCTGATGTAACGAATTCAACCATGACTTTGCTTTATCCTTCAAAGTGAAAGGAAATAGCCTAAGTCTCACCGCAACATCTGATACTCCGTTATACTTGAAGGTATTGCAGATTTCTAAGAAATTGGCTATATGAGCATTAGGGTCCTCATTAACCAATCCATAGAATTGCACACTTGATTGAAGCATTTGGAGTAGAGTTGGCTTGATCTCAAAATTATTCGCATTCACCCTTGGTCTAGCAATACCCTGTTGTGCGCCAATCAAGTCCGGCGTAGAGAATTCCAGCAAAGTTCTTTGATTCCCTCTTGGATTCCCATGTTGGTTCTCTTGCCACCCTTGATTCTCAACTCTAATTTCCAAAGGTAAACCCGTCTCATCCGCCATCTCAGTTGCTTTTTTTTGTTTTGCCTTTTTGATCTCTCTTTCGTATTTAGTGAGCTCGGGTATGTAAGGTATGAGTGTAGGCTTTGATCTTTGGGTATTGGGCATACACCAAAATCAACACCTATAAAATAAGAAAAGCCTAAAACAAGAATTAAAAAGGAGAATAAAATTTTCCTTAAATCAAACAAAATCAAATAGACTATGGTGTTAAATTAATAGTCTCCGGCAACGGCGCCAAAAACTTGTTAGGGAAAATCCGCAAGTATACGGAGTCCACAAGTAATATATGATGAATAGAGTTATTGTTCCCATTAGGACTATTGTTTATCCACCTATCTAATTTTCTTTCTTTTGTTTAAGGGTTAAATTAAACAATTTATTTTAAATTAAACTAAGAGATTAATTCTAATTATAAAACTAAATAAAAATACAAGATTTAATTAAAATAGATAACAATGATAACTAAATTGTTAGGAATCAATATTCATCCACACTCAATAAATCAATTACCTTTAATCTCTAAGTCATGATATGATCCAAGTTATCCAATAGCATTGATTAAATTCTCTCAATATCTAACCAACTAAGTCACAATTTAAGCTTTCTCAAAATAATTTAGTCAATTCTCATTGCCCTAACCTATTTCTTGATTGCTCAAATATGAATTTAAGTGAATCCTAAGGATACCTAATTACTAATTATAATGTCTTATCAATTAATAATTAAACAAGTATTTGTAGGTCTATTGCATCACCATCTCTCAATGCATAACACAATACAAATCATAATTTTGTTGGCCAAACAAAACTAAGCATTAAGCATAACAAATACCACATACCATATGAACTTAGATTTATAGATAATTGAAAGAAATTGTATTTCAAAACATTAATTCCTAACTATAGAATTAGTTAGACATGATAGCACTAATAACAAAATACCAAAGAGAAGAAAAATTCATAAGTACAAGTTTTTGTAGAAAGTAGGAAATTAGATCTCTCAATCTTCAATCCCAATTCTTTAATCTTGTGTTTCTTTGATTCAATCTTCTTCTAGGTCTAGTTCTTCTCCTCTCCTAAGCTCTCCCTTAATGTCCTATTTATATTGGTTTGCCACTTCCTTCCAAAATTAGGTTAACAGGTCGATTAGCAAAATAAAACGTGGAATGAATCGCACTCAGCCCTTCGCGGGCGTGACGAGTGTCACGGTCGGGACAGATTCCAACTTCTAATTGTTGCACTCTTTTTGATCATCGCAACTTTCATAATTGCTTCTTTTTGCTTCCTATTCTTTCTTCACTTCTTTAAAAGTGCTTTTGACCCTACAAAACCTTGAAAACCTTTCTTAAATCTAAAACACAAAATACAAAATAAAATTAAATAAAATACACCCTAAATGCATGAAATTATTAATAAAAACTACCTAATAATATCAGCTTAATATGCACACATCAGTTTCATAACTTTAATCTCTTATAAAGTGGAGATATATATACAAAATATAACTCTCTCTAAATTGCAGTTAATTCATATACAAGTGAGTGTGAATTTTTTGGAGAGACTCTTGTAGCCTTATCTATCTCCTGACGTGCTCATTCCTTGTTGGTGTGAAGACCACTTGTCTACCAAATCCATAGATTGTAGATCAAAACTCGATCCGGTCACTTCCGCTGTAAGGTAATTCTATTACCCTATATTATTGTGTATAATATTTCATCTAACATTGGTATCAGAGCATATATATATGTTTTTCTCTCATCTATTTATGGTAGATTATGAAAGATGATAATTTTTTATTTTATGTAAATAATAAATTACATAAATATTATTTTCTTTTATTTTATGTAAATAAGAGATTATATATTTAGGAATTAGATTCTTCTATGAAAAAATGATGAAAATTTGTTTTTCTATATAAGATTTATTCTTTACATAAAATAATTAATTTTGGAGTTTTTATTTAAAGAAAATTTAATTTATACTAAAATTAGTTTTTGTAACTATGATTAATTCGTATTTTTGAGTGAATTTTGGCCCATAAAACACTGTTATTTCTGAGTTTTTATTGCATACATTTGTAGTGCTACATGGAAGCTTTAAATCGGTATAAAATTCACTTAAAATGGATTTAAAACGAGTGAGATATGGGCTCACAAAGTTGGGGTTCGAATCTGTTTAGAACACCAAACCCATAAAAATTCTAAATTTGGAAATTCAAGAAATTTATTTTTCTCACTCTCTTGACTGGAGAGTGTGGTTCACCCTATCATTGTTTAGGAAAATAAAATTGATAGACATCGAGACAAAGCTGTTAGAAGTCAAAATCTGCCATTCGTGATGGAAATGGATCGCCAAAAGAT
Organism: Vernicia montana; assembly: GCA_949750685.1. NCBI lineage: Eukaryota > Viridiplantae > Streptophyta > Magnoliopsida > Malpighiales > Euphorbiaceae > Vernicia > Vernicia montana. The sequence goes on from CATKHJ010180880.1 coordinate 10,437, forward strand.
AGTGCCTATATAACACGCCCCCCCTGGGCAAGTGATGGCCTTTGTCACGACCCAACTTAGGAGTCGCGACCGTCCTAGGACATGGGTAACCGATATGGCATCGAAAATCCATAGAACATACTTATCATCGTGAACTAAAGGAAAATCCGGCAGAGTGCCGACTAAACATATCACTACCCCAAGATCACAACCTACAATAAACACAAGCACTTCAATAATCTACCTTATTGTGAACCCTTAATTTTGCACCCTCATGTTGCTGCCGCAGCTTGACACATACTAAATTTAGTGTGCTACGTAGAGTCGGTACAGCTGTCCCACTAGCTGGTTAGCGGGCAGGGGTCAAGGGGGTAGTGCCCCCGAAAGGTAAACGATTTAATTTTGCACCCTTAGTGGTCTCCCCCTCCTTTGTGGTGTCACCCTCTATCTCCCTCAGTAATGCAGCCCGGTTCTCTTTCTCAACTGGCCAAATAACCTCAACCAACCAGCTGACATATGCCTCGGTAGTCTAGAAGCTGACCTCTGGGCGCACCGCATGATAACTCCTCATCCAGCTACCCCTGATAGCACTGGTAATAGGAGCTGTAATTTGTGTAGACTCTAAAAAGGGTACAACTGGGGGCACATCCTGAGTCTGACCCATCTGTCTCATTACCCTCATCCCCTGGTAAAAAGTAGTCCAGCTCAGACCCAGCAAACAGACCACCCTATACCCGTGATTCATGGTCATAAAGGACCTGATGCCATACCACTGACAGTGCCAAAGTATGTCCTCCGGGGCAACCTCTAGCAACCACCCCATCCACTCCCTAACTGAGCCTCTGCGAACCTGGATTGGCCTCATGGTACTGAGAAGCCGTGTAAGGACTCCTCGCCGGGGCAGCCACCACCCTGGGATGATCCATGAGCCAGACCTGCAAAAGAACCTAGAAATTCCAAAATTAGACATCCATAAAGTACCAATGATAGGAAGGGTAAGACCAAACACACTTTTTTTTCCTCACCTGAAGAATAACTGGAGAAACAATCCATCTCTCCAGACCCCAAAAACAGTAGTCTAGACTCAACAGTGTCTCAGCCAATACTGCCCCAACCACAGAATGACTCTGCTCCATCCGAAGAACCAGGCCAGTCACTCTAGCATCACCCCATCCAACAGAATCGGGGAACAGATACCTTGCAGCCAAGCAGAAAACTAGGGCTCTCATCCTCAGTCTCTGTCTCCTTATGTCTCCAGAGTCACCGATATCCTGAAACTCTGCAATCACCGTAGTCAGGTCCACCTGGCCATCAATAACCATCTGACTCATAGCATCCTCAGGCAGATCCAGAAAGTCCTAGAAAATTAAAAAATGACCTACTCTAAACTCCGGCACCACTAGGATTGCCTCGGGATCACAGCCAAGTATGGCGCTGAACTCCTCAAACGTGGGGCAAAGCTCCTCCATAGTCGTACCAAAGCGAAAAACACAAGCCACCGGGTCCCAGAATCTAAAACAGGCTCTCAGAAAATCCCAGTCAACCCGAACTCCTCGTAGTGTCACCATTGCTGCAATGCCATATCTACCTAAATTGATCCTCTCCACCTTCTCGAGTCTCTTGGTCCATACATGTGTACTATGACTGAAATACGGCTCCATGAATGTGAAAATCAGGAGAGAATAAGTGAAGAAATGATAGAAGAATGAAAACCGACAGAAAACTCAAGAAACTGGGCCTTTTCACAATTCCTGAGACCGGGGTCAAGCAAAAGCAATAAATCAGAGCCGTAATTCAGCAAAGGACACATCTTAGGGCATGTATTTCTTTGCACAAAAATTGCATACATGGCACATAATTATTGTTATTTTGCAGAAGGTGCATCCACGGCGTATAAACATACACGATAGAGCAAGGCATTGAAAGATTCGCATAATAAATCATGCATACACAAGCATACATCATCAACATCATCAAAACGCATAACATGAAATAGGAATGCATACATCAAGTGCATAGTCATAAGTGATACAGTCATCCAGACAAGTGCTACCGCCCGCTAGGAGCATATCAGATACAGTCATCCAGATAAGTACTACCGCTCGCCAGGGGCATTAAAGATACAGTCATCCAAATAAGTACTACCTCCCACTAGGGGAGTAAAAAAGATAAAAAAGAGAAAAAGCTACAACAACAAAAAGTAAGCCAAAGTCAGTACAAGCCTCACAATCGGCCATCAATCAGAACTGGCTTCCTCTCCTCCTCCTCCGAGGGACATCCTCATCCTCTGCATCCTGTGAGTCCGTGATGTCAAGTCGCATGAGAAGTCTGCCAAGGGCTACCTCCATCCTGCGGGAGATACGATAATTGTGCCGAACATAGTCTCCAGGAGCCTGCATGAAGAAAAGGGCAATGTCAGATGTTTTGGATCCTTCCCGAAGCACAAAGAACATATAATGAAAATCCTACCCAAAGATCATTTCTAAAGGTGGGAGAAGTAAAGAAAGTACCTAGGCGACATCGTCAGGGATCATCCGCTCGCCCGGGTTCACAGCATCAGGAAGCTGCCATGATCTCATGATGCCATCTGCACTATAGTATCCAATCTCCTCAGGATGCTGATATTCTGTGTCCCAATTTATCCCGCCAGTACTGTGGCTAGGGCCGGCGCCATGGTCAAACTCAGGGATGTGCTCACCAGACGAGCCAGCTGATAGAACCTCAGGAGCAGTCGGAGGAATGGGCTCCCTCGGGATGACAGATGCAGTAGATGGTCATCCCTGCCATGTAATCTCCCGCATCAAGAATCTGTTACATAACTCCAAGTAATTCAGATTAGGGCGCTGATGTAGGTAGGCCTCCATTCCTTTGTAAAACTCCTGAGAAGCCTATATCTCAGCCCCGTAGCGCATGTCAACTGGCAGAAGGGCAGGCACACACCAAAATCCCATGACCTGGAAATGAACTCTCTCACCCAGATAGTACAGACAAAAGTGGGGAGACCGTAACAATGCTCGCCTGCGGGAAAAGGGTCTCTACAAAAGCCGCATGAGGAGCATACAACATCCTCTCTCCGAATGGTTGGGCGATCTATTAAAAGGAATCAGCAAGAAAATTAGAGCAAGACAACAGGAAAGAGGTAAACAACAATGAGGTAAATACCTGAGGACCAACCAGCTGGTCAAAGAAAGCCCGAATAGTCAACAGGGAGTGCCTGCGAGGGATGCCCCGATTCGATTCTTCCTATCTTACTTCAGCCGAAAAATCTGATATTCATTGCCTGATCAGCCCGGGGGAAATAAAGGAGAAGTACTCATAAGCCCAAAGCTGCGACACAAGAGCTGTTAGCATAGCAGAGATAAGATCCATAGAACAAAACAGAGAAGCATGATCAAAATGTCTACCTCCCAGATGAGAGTTGTCCCACCAACAGATAAGACGCATCCCCGAGATAGGTATATCATCTCGCGATACATCGTGCTCATAATCGCACCCCCCTCAATCATACTGGTCCCATATATCCGTATGCACCAAGCTGGGCAGGACATTCAAGTCTACTGTGTCCCTCATAGTATGGGTAAGAGTACAACCCATGATGATCAGCAAGCATAACCGAGTAATGACCACGTTTGAAGCAAGGTTGCTCACCGTCAACCACTCTAGCCTCTTGCGCAGAAAAGTGCGCCTGACGTATATGTTATCCTTAGGAGGATCGAAGCCAATCAGATTCTGCATCTCTTCAGTGGAGAAAGTCACCCTCCAGTCATTGCGCATATCTAAGGACCGAATCCAGAAACGGATCCCCGAGATCATATACAGGTCAAGCGGAGTGCAAGTCAGCTCCCCACAAGCAAAATGAAAAGTGTTGGTGGTATCCCACTACCTCTCAGCCAAGGCCTTGATTATGATCATGTTAGCATGATCAAGCGCATTCACCGCCAAAAAGTCGATGAAGCCAGTGGGTTCCAGTAGTGCCTGGACACCACTCTCCGGGGTGCAACACTTAATCACCTCCGCTAAGTGGCACTGCCCACCCCTATTCTTAATCGTCGCAGTCTGTATTCAACCAGTGTGTATATATGCTGAAGACAAGAAAATTTCTAAAAAAGAAAGCTCGAAAAAAGGAGTAAGGTGGGATACTGACAGCTAAACGCCCCCGCGTGAGACGTGCGCATTCGGCTCTTGCAGCAGGAGCGATGGGTTCGGGTTGTCTCTGGGCAGCTCGTAAATGCGCCCCCGCGGACCGCTCACCGAGGAGGTAACGGTGTGGCGAGACGAGGAAGCTCCATGTCTGGATCTCGAAGCCATCGGTGCAGAATACTAAATCTGAAAAGCACAACAAAGCAGACTGGTAAGAACAAGTCTTCAACTACTATCAGTAAAAAAAAAAGAAAAAAGAAAAAAAAAATCATTATTGTTGTTGGAAAAAAAAAAGGAGAATTGAAAGAAAGAAGTTAGAAAGCTCACATTTGAGCTGAAGCAAAGAAAGAGAAATGAAAATGGTGCAAGTGAAATGAGCTGCAAGGAGCTCTATTTATAGAGCTCCTTGCACGAAAAACGTGCCGCACAATTATTTACCGGGTAAAAATTTATTTTCCAGAGCATTTTAACTCAGAATTCAGATCCGAGAGTCCTTACATATTCGTGTGATTTTTCTCTACCTGTAGACACCAAATTTGCCTACCTTCCGACTAGAGACGTGTTCCTTACGCTCAAAAGACCAGAAATTAATGTACCTGAAATTCACTAGTCTCTCAAGACCTGCCGGATCAGACTCCAAAAATTACTAGAACAGCTTCAATGCATCCAGAATCATTTTCCAAACCCAGATCCATCAAAATCTTCGGCTTCACGCTCATCAAAACTGTCAAACAAATAGACAGTTTCGATGAGGGGGCAGCTGTGAACCCTCATTTTAGCACCTCCAAAATTATTTCTGAACTCACAGAACTGATCAAAATATTTTTCTATCCAAGCCGGCACTTTTCTGATCCTGACCGGATCACCTGTACCAGATAGTATTTTTTCGAGACTAACTGGATTTTCCTTAAATCAGACTACCAAACTGTCCCAAAAATATTTCTAAACCTACCAGAGCGGACCGGAATATTTTTCTATCCAACTTGATATTTTTTCCAACCCTGACCGGACCTCCTGTACCAGATAGCCTTTTTCTGAAAATGACCCAATTTTCCTCTAAACTGACAGCCAAAATGTCCGACAATTAATTTCGGATCCACCGCCACTGACCGGTAATTTTTCAGACTTCAGAATAGCCCAAAAACTTATCCGAAACTCCCAAAAACTAACTCAAAAAATTCCCAAAAATCAAACCAGAGCCTGAAACCCGAGGCACAGCGGACGTCCGCGAGGTAGCCACGCAGACGCCGCGCATAGCCCTCGCGCGTCCGCCACTGACTCGCCTGACGTGCGTCAGTGGCAGACACGTCAGTACGGGCAGACGTGTCAGCCCGTACTGACACGTCTGCAGGACTTGCCAGCGGGTCCGTCGGCATGTCTAGCGCGTCCGCCAGACGCTCCGGAGGACGCCGCACCGGCTCCTTGCGGACGCACGTGAGCTACACGCGCGTCCGCCACTCCCCTCTGCAGCCTACCGCCCTTTTGCGTAATTCTGTTTTTGCCCTCCCTTTTTCTCACTTTCCAAGCACTTTTTGGTCTTTTTTCACCCTCCATTTTCCTTATAAATACCCCACTCTCCTCACCATTTATCCACACCTCAAGCTTTTTTTGATTGCTATCCAATTGCTTCCTCTCTCTCTCTCTCTCTCTCTAATTAGCTTTCACCCTCTTTAATTAGTTAGTTAATTAAAAATTATTTTTAATTAACTAACTAATCTTTTTTAAAAAAGAATTCCCACCCACTTTCAATTAGTTAATTAATTAAAAATTAATTTTAATTAATTAATTAATTTTTTAAAATTAAATTTTCACTCAAATTGGTTAATTAATTTTTTTAATTAATCATTTTAATTAATTGAAAATTGAGTAATCAAGTAATCAAATCTCCTCTTTTTCAAAATCAATCCTATTTTCTAAAATAAAACTCTGCTCCGGTAAAACCACTCTCCCACCACTCAAACCCACAAAGAAGGTATAATCTCTTACCCTCACCCAAACCCCAAACCAAACCAAACCAATCAAATCTGACTGATTTTTAAACCCCCTTCCACCTCATAGTGGAATGAATTACGTGGATTTTGATCCCCATTCAATGAGGTACGTAGGCAAGCTTGAAATCTAAATCCAAGTTTCAAATCCAAATTTCAATAAATCCCCTTCTCCATTTATTTTCCATGTAAATGTCAATTTATGATTTTTTTGTAAATTTTAAATTAATGCAATTAGTTAATTATTTTTCGGAGTTAAGGAGTGATTTGTAGTTCTCCTAGAATCCATAAGGACTAGAGAGAACACTCTCCTTAACTTGTGGATGTTTAAATACTTGCATTTTATTTTCCCCATATATCTCATAATTATGCCATGCTCATGCATTATAAATTGTCATCCATGAAATCAATTTTCAAAAGTCAAATTAAATCTAAAGAGCCAAATTGAGATTATTTTAACAAAAAATCTAGTCCCCGAGCTCAACTTGGTTCAAGGACTAGTGACTTTTATCCTTGGGTAAATTAATCAAAGATTAATAAATTGGAGTCAAATTTGGGTTTTTCCTTAATTTTTCCATTAAAATAAATTAAGGTGGCGACTCCCGAATCTCTGTCAAAATCAAATCAATTTTTTGAGGCGATAGCTGCTTCCAATCGTGAGCACCAAAACTCGTACCTAACCTCCCTTAAAAATCGCTCAGCCTTTCCTTAAGGCATTTTTCAGAGCGAGGGGAGGGGCATTCGGGAGAGGCCTCACACTCTGCTATAAAAGTGTGGGAGTTAGAGTGTGAATTAGAGTGAGAAAGTAGAGACAGAAAGAGAGAAAAATTTATGTGTTGGTCTGAAAATGAAAAAGAAAAAGAAGAGAAAGAAAATGTGGTCTTGTTTCTTTTGTTTTTACTAGTCTATATGTAGCTTTTGCTAATGATAATTATGAGTTTGAAGTTTCAAATTTCATTCTCTGTTTTGTTTTTTATTTTATTTTATTTTATTTTTTTATTTTTAATTTTAGTCTTTGTTTTCTTGTTTTGTTAAATCTTTCTTTCCCATTTCCCCAACAAATACTTCCCCTCATATGATAAAGTGGATAGTTCTAAAAAGATTTAGTTCGTTGATGTTGGTTGTGGTTTTGTAGGGCTGCTTATTAGTCTCATTGTAGTATGTTATTATTTTTTTAGGGGAGCAGTAGCATACCTATTTTAGTTCCTCATGCATCTTTCATCCTCTGGGAATCCATTTTGATCCATGTAAAGCCAAGTGTTTATTTGTACACTGTGGTTACTCTAGAAGTTCTATGGGTGTTAATATTTATATCATGTATATAAAAAAGAGTTTAATAAAAGAATTATGATGTTGATAGTAAATGTATCAAGTTTAATATTAATATTATGAAAACAATGTTGGATTAGAAGTGTTCATATTATGCAGGTTATGATCTTGAGTTATAGTTCAATCAGTTGATACCATGCTAGATATTCATTGGATTATTAATGATTTACGGGTACTCAGTGACCTTATGCTTACCCATATCCTATGACCGTTACAGCTCCTAATTTGGGGTGTAACAGAAATCAAGCAGAAACTGGAAGAGACCAATAAGAAGTATAAGAAGGCTACTGATAAACATAGAAGGCAACAAACTTTTGTTGTAGGAGATCCAATCATGGTGTTCCTCAAGCGAGAAAGATTTCTAGTTGGTACCTATAGGAAGCTTTAGTCGAAGAAGTATGACCCTTTTACTGTCAGCAGAAAGATAAATGACAATGCATATGTCATTGATCTTCCCACAAGCATGGGCATTTCCAAGTGTAGCAAATTTATCTCCCTTTCATTCTTTTGATGAGCCACATCCTTAGCCCAACTCGAGGACAAGTTTTTCTCAAGTGGAGGAGATTGATGTGGAGAGTGTCAGCAATGAGTTAATGGACCGTTTGAATAAGCAAAAACAGAAGCAGAAGCCCAAATAGGGGTAGTAAATAATAGGCCATAACTTTTGATCTTGGATGAGTTACGGGGCCCATTCTATATGAAAAAATACTAATTTTCGAGCTCTATATTGTCTTCACTCCACCAAGTTCCAATGAGTTTGTTTTGAACTCCAAAATCAGTCATTTAGGTTATTTTCAAGCCACTTTTAGTTTTGGACCAATTTTGAACTTTCTATTTCGGTTCTGTTTTGTCATGGATTATTTTCTTATGTTATTTTAGGGTTTGTAAGACATATATAAGCCTTCATTTTAATTTTTTAGAGGTAGACTAATATTACAAACCGATTTTACCCCAAATTATGGAGTTAATTTTCTTGGAACACTTACACACTGCATCAAATAATAATAATAATAATATTTAAAGAATGCATATTAAATAAACAAATATGGCTAAAAAAATACACAAAATGTGGACCACAACTAGCAATAATTATGTGATATATAAATTAAAATGCCAAAAATTAAAATATAGTAAAACATTCATAATTTTATAAACAAAAAGTCAAAAATTAAAGTATTGTATTATGAACAAATTTCAATTACAAAGATTAAAAATAATAGTTCTAAAATAATAAAAATTAAAAAAAATAATTATGATAAACTTCAAGTGTATTATAATATCATTATATATCCTAAAATTAAAAAAATAAAAAGTTCTCATATTATATAATTGTTAGAATTATCAGCAATGAGTTTCGTCCAGAATTATAGTTTACGGCGTTTGCAGGGCTGTCATATGATAAATGAACCATTGACATGAACTGTAATAACATTCTTTCCAGAATTATACTTTCCTCATGATTGTTGATTAGGAAGTTAACTTTATCTTTCCTTTCTTGTTTAAAAAGATTATCATTAATATTATTATTATAATTTTACTTTTGTGTGAAAGTGAATAATTATTATATTATCACATAAGATTAACCCATTTATCTCACATATATTTTGAAACTTTAGATTATGTGAAAACATTTCATTCTACTTTCGCAGTAATTATCAAATATTGTCCATTATTATAGAAAATTAGCTCCTATACTAACATCTAATACATAAATCATACTTGTTACAAATTAAATTGATTGTGAGCTTTTGTAGGAAATAGGCATATGGAGAAAAGAAAATGAAACAAAAAGGTCTTCAGCTTCATTAGCATATGAAGCTAAAAACATTTTAAGCCAAGTCTAAACATGCCTCATCATTTTATACTAACTCAAATTAACATCTGACTGAACAATGAGAAAAAATAAAGATAGCTAGCAAAATTCCTGCACTCTAGAATTTATAGAAGGTGATGTAAAGTGGAGTACAGCATGTTTCTTGAGCGACAATAATCTTGCGATTAACTACTCGAACTCAATATCTGATAACATGACGTCGCAGCCACAGTTCATACAATAACATATTGAATGTATCAAATCTATCTGGAGGAGAATTCCAGTGGAAGTGCTTCTGTACCTAATTTTCAACAACAGAAAATGAATTTCAACAAAACTGCATTATGTTATCCTATCACAGTAGGTAGTTGGTACTTGGTAGCAATGTGACACTTTGTCTCTGTACTAGAGTGGAGTAGTACCAGTTCAAATAAATATGATTTTCTTATTAGTCAAATGAATAAATTATTTTTCAGTCCTGCAATAAACAATCCTAAAGTAGAATGGTATGCCATGCAGAAAGGGGAATAATAAGTTACAACTAATTACAAGAACATAATTATGCATATTAAGTAGACATTTATACATCATCCACTCTTACTAGCAATAATATTTAACTTACCTTGACTGTGTTGCTTTGCAGGGCTCTGTATTCCTCATCTGATATGCCCTTAAGGATGTTCTTAAGATTTTAGACATCACTCTCCTTGAGTATTACAGAAAATTTACGCCAGTCAAGAATGTCGTTAAATGGCAAATCAAAGTGGTCAAAGAAGATGACTGCAAAACAACACACAAATTGCTCAAAAGGAAATTTCAAAGAATACTCAAAGAAGAAACCTAGAGAAAATACAATCAAAGAACATATAATTTATCATTAGAAGATTGATCACCGAACAAATTGGCAGGGTTAGTCTAAGGGTTTAGTGACTATTCAAATAATTAATAACCATGATTTGATAGTTATAAGTTTTGACAATGTTAACAATGTGCAATTTAAACACGAGGACCCAATTTGATGCTTATGTTATGCATGACACAGAAAAGAGAGAAATTCATATTTGATGCTCATGTGGACGTGGCATAGTAATGCTTAGTGTGTCACAGACGTGTCATATGCTAAGTAGGAAATTATTATTACCAGGAACACATCCATAATGAATAGCTTTTGCTATACAAGTATCAGCAGTTGGATCGGTAATAGCGCAAATGCAGAACTTAGACTTGTACATTGTCTCTTGGAATGAACAACGTTCAGAATTCTTCTGAACCAATGGTATATGTGGAGATGTCTCCTTTATTATCGAATTTTGATTCTTCTCAAGCGATGGTATGTGTGGAGATTCTGTCTTTTCAGTAGAAAAACGTAGACGTTGATATTCTTGTCTTACGTTCTTGATATCAATATTCTTCTTATGCAATGAATGATTTAGAAATTGTGCCCGTCGATATCGATATCGAAATCGATTTTGCAGATCTATTAACATTACGTTTACATCATCATAACTGTTATCTTTAATGTCTAGTTCTGTGTCATTCTGCCAAACATGAATCAGTATATTTTTTATATCTCCAGACCACCGACCACCAGGCTTCATGTAACCTAGCAGGGTCTTACAACATATGAAAGTAAATATTATGAAAAGCCAACAGAGGTATCTACTTTCTACTATACATGAAAGTAATATCTTCCTACAAGAAACCTCTCACCAGATAATAATTAATGACATGAATAGCCTGTCAAACATGCAAATAGAATGCCAGAAGATTGATTGCTTTTTGTTACTAGAAAGCCAAATCATCAAACTGAATTCAACTAAAACTGACTATGAAATTGTGGCTTAAAATTTTAATGGCCCTCTCATGAAGTAGCATTTAATAAAAAATTGTGGAATTTAAAATGAACCAATTCAATGTCAAAGAAAACCACCTTGGGAATGGCATTGTAAATTAACTTATATTAGTCACTAAGGTAACCTAGAATGACACAACAAACATATCAAGTAAAGAAAGCTCAATTAATCAATTAGTTTACCAATCATTCTCTCTACCCATTTAGACTAAAATGTTCCTATCACTCATATAAATTTATGCAGAGTAGAAGTTACCTGTTCTTGATGTCATTTCCAGCAGCCATGTGGGAAAATTGGTGGGGTATTTGTGGGAGTGAAAAATCCTTGTGTGGAATATATTCATTACCATAACTTGAAGAACAAAAAACTCGAATGGAGTTCTTCACAAGTGGTGAAAGTAATTGAGTGGCACGGACAAGACGGTCACGGCAAGCAACAATAAAGTGATCAGCCCCTAAAGTTTTGTTCCAATAAGGGTACTTGAAAATCAAGTTCTGAATAAAATCCTCGACACTTTCAAACTAAAAAACAATAGCATGAGTATTAGATGTGCATGTTAAAATAATGAAAATGAATAAAAACACTAGAGATTGTTCGTATTTTTTACCGTCCCAATACAAGAGATGGGAATAAAAAATAGATGAGCCTTATCAGGTTCTGTAGTCAAAAACTGACTTTCTAGGATATTTTATAGAATAATCACTCACTAGCATACCTTCCCTTTGTTGTAGAATTCAGATTTTTTACTTCCACCAATAATAACAAATTCACCTTTAAACTATTGCACAGGTGAATAGAGTGAGAACGATTGTACTAATAAATCACCACAAGGTAAATTCTCAGGAAAGAGAGGTGGGTTACGAATGACACTCTTAAGTACCAAGTCTTTCCTTAACCAGAATTTTACCAAAACAAG
>CATKHJ010180900.1:0-19818 GCA_949750685.1 Vernicia montana
AAGAGAAGATGAATTAGGAATAGGACAAAAGTTGTTAGGGGAATTATTCTGTAGGTGGTTACACTAGCTGAATTATGGCCAGCTGTTATTCTTCATTCTGTTATTTATCTATATATACAGCTCACTATGAATAAAAAGGAATCATCACGAGATCTATTTTATTCCTCTCTACTTAATTCTCTTCCCTCTAATTTCCTCTATCCCCTTCTCTTATCCTCCCTACTCTCTCTATTGAAGCATTAGATTGTATCAGTCACAACACCCACCCAACTCACAATTTTTTTTTACCCCACTGCCATTTGAATGATTCCTATGCATGTAAGAGACACCAATCTAAATTATTTGACTAATTCAAGGGCCCATTAGCAATTCTAAATTATTTGTAAGAGACACCAATCTGTTATGCCAAAAAAATTATTTATACGAGACATTTTTTTATTGGACTATATGGAAGTAACAAGTAAATTACTTTTAAAAAGAGTCCATCATTGCCCAAATATGAAAAAATCAAATAAAATGCACTGGTGACATCTCAAAATAAATAAATAAATAAAACCCACTGATATAAGTACTTTAAGGAAGAAAATGTTCTTCTTGGCACACACATAAAAAGAATATTATTGGCCATATAGGAGCTAATGTCACTCATAAAAGTCATTGCAAGTTCATTTCATACGGCATCTTAATCAAGTTTTCATTAACAAAATATAAAGTTGGCAATGAAACCATAATTGTTTTCAGGAGGATGTTTGGGAAGGATGTCTGGGAAAGGCTCCATCGTCTAATTATTCTTAAATGGTTGTCAAATAAATCCAGCAGCATTGTCAGCAAACACTACAATTTTCCAAAACCTTATTTGGGTTTGCTGATTTCATACTTCATTGACAAAATTCCTAATAATATATTAAAGTATCACAACAACCCTGAAGACATACATGACAAATACAATTAGAAAGAGAGACAGAGAGAGAACCTACGAGATAACTCTTGAATCAAGATTCCCATACTTTCCTTGGAAAAAACTAGTTTGAAATCGTGTGAATGCAACGCCAACTTTCAAATCTATCTCTTGTCGAGCATCTACAGCCAATGCCTCATTTCTGTTTGGTTGAGCAAGGTTGTCCATGGCCTTCAAAATGTCTTTCTCGGTAACTGAAGAAAACCGTGCACGATAAACCCTTCTTCTAGCATCATTTACTTGAAAACCGGTGCACTCAATAACTGCAAGAACGATTAAATTTTAGCAAAGACAGCAACTAATAATGAACACCATAGCCTGTTTTATGAAAGTTTTAACCAAGTAACAATTGAGGTCTTGATCAGTTTACAACAAATTCAGAGTCAAATAATATGAAAGAGTCAATTCACCTACTTTTGAAAAAAGAAACACATCCAACATTGTACTAGTTCTTACTGGCACAAATTAACAGTAAGTTTAAGAATTCAACAAAACTGAAACAACTCAATATCACATGCTAGCCCTACCAATTTGATAATCAGAAAAAAGCATACATGCAAGGAAATAATCAGAAAAAAGCATACATGCAAGGAAAGATTTGGTAGAATACAGTGCAGTGATACTGGAACTAAACTCAAGAACCCTACAAAATCAGTCTGTGTGTGTATTTATCATGTATATATAATCAGATTGCTAACATTTATTTTTCATCATATAATTAGGGGAAAAAATCAATTTTCCATGCTTTGCCTGTAAAGGAAAGTTTTTAAGGATAAAGAATTGCCCTCTTCAAAGTGAATGTCAAGATTTGTTTTCCCAAAGTTAGGCTAAAGACAAATTCATCTGCATATAGACACTCATATACACCACGTATATTGTATTAATTCCTCAGGTTTGCATTTCCACCAATAAAAACCATATTATAGACAAAATAGAAGTTTAGTGATGATCGGAACAAACTGATTATTGGTGACAAATGGTGGAATTTACCTGTGTTATTTCTTATGCAAATGCTCACACAGTTATTTTTCAGACAGACAGTGTGACAAGTTTGGATATTTTGGATAGAGCAGAAAATTAACTCTCACAGAACACGCTATGATTTCAGGTTCTGTAAACTGAACCACTTTTTAGGCTTACATTTCATTCATTGTTCTTACTCTTTTGTAGTTGAGTGTCTACATAGTTTTACGTACCAAAGAATGGCCTTAAAAGAGGCCCATACCTCAGCCGTAACTTGCTTTTAAACATACCAACACATACTTAGCTTTTTCTATCTTACAAGTAAACTATCTTTTTACATAACCCCACTAACAACCTTGCTAGAACAGCAGGCTCTTAATAGAAAGTTAAAACAATGATTTCCCTCCAAAATAAAAAATATATATAGAGAGCATCTGAGCAATTCTCAAACTTCAACATTGGATTCACTAGTTAGGGCTTTAAATTCATAGTTGCAACATAGAACTTGCCAACACTAGGACCTAATATTTTTCAAAATGTGAAGTCTATATAAATGAGTTGTGGTATTCTCTTTCCACTAAAATGGAAATATTAAAAATTACAATTTGACACCTTTGTTTCCAAGACATGCACGCTGATTATTATCATAGATTTAAATCGCGGTCGCGGTCGCGTGTAATGGTAACAGGGTCGTCACGGCTATAACGTAACGTTAACAGCCAACTGCTATGCAATTTTACCGCAAAAAATTGCAAATTGAGAAATATTAACATAAATCACTGAATTTAAGAGTTATAACTAATTAATAAGCATAATACCCTATAAATAAAAACTACATGTATAATTTTTGACAAAAAATAATAATTTAGATAATTTAGTATAATAAATAGAGTTCAAGCCTTTAAGGTAAGGAATGAAGGAACGATGGAAAAATATGATATGCTTAAATAGAATTCAAAAAATTTCATGTATAATTTCCTTATAATTCATGTATACAGTTCAAGAAAATTATTTCACATGCATAATTGTGCATGTGAATGCAGAAAATTTCTGCATAATGCATAGAGTAGAGATTCTCTGCATATATTGGTACCTGCATATTTTTTTTTAAAAAAAACTGACAGACTCCATAATGGCCGTTACACCGTTTTATAGCTGCCATTATGGCCATTAAGTTTACATTTTTTTTGGGTGTTATATAACGCCCATAACGGTAACGGTAAGGCAAAATACCGTTACATAACGGCCGTTACGTATTTAAATCTAAAATTATTATCCTTCTATTTATTTTTTATAAAAGAAGAAATTTTATTAAAGAAAGAATGAGTATTGCAGAAGGAGGATACAAAAAGATTTTTTTTTTTTTATAAGAAAAGAAATTTGTATTACAAAAGAAAGAAAAAAAGAAAAGGGGGAGATAATAAAGTTGAATTAAATTTGAAATGAGAAGTTAGTTCATGACAATTAGATAATTAGAAATCTACAAATAGGAAAGTCAACTTATGTTAGCCAAATCATAGGAAATAATCAGAGAAAAAATAAAAAGAAAAAAGAATTGGTGATAGAATATAATTAAATCTTGGAAAAGGAAAGTGACTTGTGAAAGATAGGAACATAAGCTCATAACAACAAAATCTGAAGGATTAGTCAAATCTCATTAGCCTATTTTTATGTAATGTGTTGTAATCATATATATATTCCTTTTATATGTATAACTTCATAAATATATAAGGTAAGTTAATGACTAAAATATCGCAAAGGAGTGAATAAATGAAACAACTTAAAAAGGAGAAAAAAAAAAAAAAGCTTATACAAACCAAATGTAGCTGAGGCGCACCTAATGTACCTCACCCGCCTTTGATGGCAGCCCCCCTAGGGGTGCCTTTGACAACTATGAATACACACAAAGAAAATTCTTTGAAAGCCCCTAAAGCTGATGTTATAAAGATAGCCAAGTGACGCCTCATCCTATAGTACATTAAACAACAAAACAAATTAAGAAGAAAAAAATATGAGCATTCTAATAGTTAAAAGAAAAAGGGCATTCCTCTTCATCTACCCTAGGCATGGTGAAAAAGTACATTGGCATGCTTTCTGCCACCAAAACCTTCTATTTTAAACTAAGTGTCGCTTGAGACATGCCTAACTCTCTTTTAAAACGCCATAAAGGTGATTCCGACCAACCTCACAACATAAAAATAAGTAAGAAAAGGACTGGCAATGTTTGCAACAGATGAAATACCATAAAGAGATTAAGCCTTATTAGACCTTTTCTGCAACAAGTATTACGATTTACATTATAGAAACTATACACCAAACAAAAGCCCTTACAATATGCAACACCTTACTTTTCCAAATTTTATCAGCTAAGGAAAAATAGAAATAGCAAAGAACTAATAAAGCAATGTCCTACAATTATGTTGTGGGATGACAATCAAGGGCACTCCTCTAAAAGCCCCAAAGGCAAAAACCCACAAAGATGCCAAGAGAACAACTTTATCCCACAAAAGCTAGAAGAAAAAATTGTTTATTGAAGAAGTTCACATTCATCATTTCATCTCCACTGAATGCTCCATATCACAGCAAAGAAAGCATAATTCCAAAGAACTTTGGCAACCTTTCTACCACCAAAAACTCTCCGTTTCAAACTAATGAAAGCCTCTAAACCATCTGAATAAGCCAATTCTCCTCAAAAAGATCAGAAAGGCAATTCCAAATAATCCAAAAAACCTCACAAAGGAGAAAGAAGTGATTGAGACATTACCCTTCTTTTCCCTTGTTGATTTTCTTTGCTCTATATTCTTTCTGTCTATTTATTTATTCTCTATTCTGAACAACATGCAGAAAACTCTACATCATCAATCATGAATCAGATCGGAATTCAGCCATCAAAACCTGATATTTTAAATTTAACTTAACCCTAATTCCTTTCCAAAATCAATCCCTAGAAATCCTTGCTACATTCATATCACATCTAATCTTAATCACCAAATTAAGCCATCACAAATTGAATATGTTTACAGCAGTCAACTGTTGAACATCACCACTAATCTGAAACTTTCATTTTCTCCAAGCACTTCATTTTCTTTTCAAATTCCATCATTTACCTCTTAGCAGGCCTTTTAAGGTCCTGGCCTAACAACTCTGACGCATCAAACAAAATACAAATGTCAATTATGTATTTATTTTCTCTACTGCAACATCAGCAACAGTTCTTGCATCAGCTACTTGCTTAATTTACAGAATTAGGAGAATTTCTTGTACGTCTTAACTCTTGCACAAGTACAATGATTTTTTTTATCACAGTATCCTAACAGATGAGCTTGTGCATCTTATACAACGATTTCTTGTGCATCTTATCTACATGCCTAACAGATAAGCTTGAGAATTGTTGTCTTCCCAAATATACAACCAGCCAAACTAATCAGCCTTCCAGACAATCAAGTTGATGAAGAAACAGATACAGAACTTTCCAAAGCCCAGGGCATTGAATTAGGCCCTCCAGACTTGGAAGTTGGAATACATGTACAGAGGTTGTCATTATTGATAAAGGTGTACCCCAGGGTATGGTTAAAAGTGTGCAACTTTTGTCTCCCTTTGCAAGGAGGTTGTTTCCATAATTAGAATCCATGACCTCCAAATTAAGATGGAGGAGAAACCTAGGCGTTGCGCTTATTGTGGAACATCCTAGCCATTGCACAAAGGCTCACCCTTGTCCTCATGCATCTTAAAGTTCAAAGATTCAAATGCTACATTTAGATTGTATCAAGTACTATTAAAGTAAGAGTTCTAACAAAATATCTAATATTTAAAAACAATAAATTTACCTTCAAAGCATATATTTTCTCCTTCACCATCACAATCCAACCACAATACCAAATGACCACAGCCACGAGCTTCTTGACTTAAATGCCTACGAATGTGAGCCTTAATACAAAAAAAAAAAGATGGTAAAAAGTATTCAATAAACAGAAAACTTAAAGACTGCTAGACAAATAAATTTTAAAAAAAAGTTCATGACAAATGTCAACCAAACCATATTCAGAACTCCAAAGACCTTGTTGAGCTATTTAAGCAAATTGTAACTATTTAATTATTGCATAAAGTCCACAAGACAAATAAGATAGCAAGCAAAGTTAATTAAAGTTCTTCATTAAATGCACTAAATCAGCATAAATGTATGTGCCCCACAACCATTTTTCTAGCGCAAACTCCTGCATGCAATTCAGAAGTGAAAACCGCTGTAGAATAACAATTATAATTATCAAGCATGCATATGGAGATAGATACATGCAAAAAACAAACATGTGTGAAGTTATCATCATATATCTTAAAAATGTAATTGTACACATCCACAGATGTAGAAATCATAAAAAGATTAGGCAAACTCTTTCATGCAATCCAAAAGTTGAAAGTGCTATAGAATACTAATTATAACATATCAAGTACTCATGTGCATACATAGAAGGAGATAGATATTTGCAAATGGTATGTGTGTGTGTGTGTGTATAAACATGCAAAAAGTTTTTACATCATATATCTTAAAAAAAGTAACTTTTACACATCTAGACATGTAGTAGAGAACATAAAAAGATTGTCAATATTCTTGCCGCTATAAGAGCTTCAAATTTAACATTTTGTTAATGATAAAAATTTATTATCCTAATGACACTTTATCTCATATCAATCAAACTTCCCACAATTGTTCAAGAAAGTATAGAGAGCAGTGTAAATAAAGTCAGCTGAATGGACAGCAAGGAGAGGGCAATACCTTAGGGTTTGCTTCTGCCTTAACAATTTGAGCTTGAAAAAGATCCATAGGGTCAGTGACTGTCCAATCTTGATATTTTGGTGGAAAATCTACACTAGATTTGCATCCAAAAAAAGGAGAATAAAACCCCAAAATAAGAAATGCGAAATGAATCATTAGAGCCAAGGCAAGCAAAGTGCTAATCAGTGACAAAATAAATTGCATTCAAAAGTTAACACATGCATAAGATGACACTTAACCAACACTCTTTTCTAATCATTTTGTAAAACAGCATGTCACTTTATTTTCAGAAAACTTAGGTTCCTCTTTGGTAATCCCAGAAAGAATGAAAGCAAATCATACATTAGTCCACATAAAATCGATTACACAGAGAATAAGAGATACAAAAAATTGAATTTTTTTACATGACCTTATTGACCAGAAAACAAAACCTGTTTATAATAGGCTGATAATAGAATTAAACCCAAGGTGTGTAAATAACTATAGGTACAACAAATGTACTAATCTAATTCTTTCTTGAACAAGAATTTAATTTTCAAAATAGATAATGATAATGAAATCACATTAACTACATGTGATTTTCTAATTTAGTACATGAAGTTTTATTTTGAGCAACTAAGCGTCTAAATGGAGATTACTTTTGCAATGAAGTGCATCTTGCACTTTTATGCCATCTGAAATGCTAACTAGGATTGGAAACCAACAAAAAATTTACCTAGGCTCCATTTTGGCAATAAACACCATTTTGGCATGCTCTCCTTCAATCTCATTTAGATTAAAACTTCTTTATCAAATGAAGAGAGATTTGAAGAAAGGGTGTGTGTGATTGTGTGTGGAGGGGGGGGGGGGGGGGGGGGGGGGGCGGGGGGGAAGAAGTCAAATAAAGAAAATTTTATTCATGTAGAAAGAATAGAAATATAAATCGGAGAATAAGATATTATTCTCTCAAAAAAAACATAGAAAAGGTATGCTTAAAAAACAAAGCCATGAATTAGAATTTTAAAATTTAAGCCTCAAATATCAGCTAAAGTCAAACCTTTAAAACTTCCTGAATTCAAGGGGAAAAAAAAAGAACAGAAAAACTAATTTATCCCATTTAAAGATCCAAGCATTTTTTTTCTCAAACAAATAGCCAAGTTTTTTAACATATCCAACTTCTCTCAAAATTACCAAAAAGAGAAACATAAGGCAACTCCATGCATACCAAACTGCATTACAATAAAGAAATGTACGAGAACAATAAGATACACAATCCTTGTCGCACATAATACACATAGAAGATAAATCTTGTTAGGTCTCCATATCTACAAAAAACCATTGTATTCATTTTTGGACAATTGCAGACCAAAAGAGAGCCCTTACTTCAGAGAAAATCTCAGCCTTCTAAATTTAATTTGACAAAGGAAAGATAGTTAGAACATCAGTAAGATGAGCAGTTGCATGAAAATATACCAGAACTGAAACTCCAAATTCTCCTATCTGAATTTGGAGAAGGCTGAAAAGAATCAAGTTAAGATTAAGAAACAGGGAAAAACTATTTGTCTCTCTTCATTTATATTTCAGAAAAATTAAAAATTCTTAATAATAGAATGTCCATCCAAGATATTCTATAAAAGTGAGGGAAAGCATATTACCAAAAGGAAATAGCCTAAGCATCTTACCAAAAGGAAATAGCCTAAGCATCTTACCAAAAGGAAATAGACTAAATCACATATGAGATCATGAGAGAAAAAGAGGAAGGAGAGTGAGATATTGTTATGCAAAACACACAAAATAAAATAATTGAGGACGGAAAATTCAGGTGGTTCAACAATTGTCTAATCCACAACCTTCACTGAATTCAAATATTAAATTACAAATACTAATAATGAACTACTCAAATACTGACAACCCTCAAAAAAATTTCTACAAAGTGCATCCCTATGTCTCCCTCCATGGTGTTGTTGCTCTGAAGCTTCCTCTCACAAGCACACCTCAAGCACCCACACAAACGATTCTGCCACACAACATGCAGACAAGACCAATTCTATTTTCCACTCAAGCGAACACATGCACAAGACAAAGTCTCCTTATATAACCTATCAAAGTGGGCTAGGCTAATCCACAAATTGCAACCACCTTACGCTTCCTTTCTTCTTTTTATTCTTTCTGTAATTTTTTTACTTTTTACAGAGCACAACAGAATAGATAGACGTGATATAAAATTTCAAGAGTAATATTAGTTCTAGTTCTGGAATCATAACTATTCTGCTGCATAAAATTTACTCTTAATAACTATTTGCTGGGAATGATGTTCCAGAAGAAATTACCATAAACACTCCCAAACAAGAACTAATATTAGAAGATAGAAGTAAAATGGGAGGGAAATGAGTGTAAAGTTCATTAAAATGGGAGGGGAAAGGGAAAGGTGCATGGGGCTGAACAAAAAATTTTCTCCCAAATTTGGGAGGAAAATGAGTGCAAAGTTCATTATATTACTAATTTACCTTCATAGCATCATCTTTTGTTACAACAACAACAACAACCTAGGTAGCACGGAAACGGAATCGCGAAAACGAAACGGACACCAAGAAACGGTATTTTCAAAAAATATAAGAAACGGAAACGTGTAAATATAAAAAATATTGAGGTATTTTTATAAATATTAATTTTTCACATAAAAATATAGGGACATTTAGAAAAAATCTTTTTTCAACCAAATCTTTAAATTACAATTATAATAGGTGAATAATAAATAAATATAAGTAATCAATGAACATATAAAAATGAATAATAAATAAATATATATGAAAAATGAACAAATATAAAATATATATATATATATATATATATATACAGTTTTATATGAATATAAAGTTAATAACTAGATACAAATAGCAAATAAAATTTTATTCTATTTAAAATATAACTCTAGAAAACGAAAACAACTATGATTTCCTATATAAAAACAACTCTAACAACTCCCAAAAAACGTAAAACTCCATCAAAATGACAAGAAGAAAATATTGGTAATACAAAATAATTCATGTTGATATTATTCTACCCATTACCGATCATTGCCATGAGAAGCACATCACCGACAAGAGATCTCAGTTGTCCATAGTTGAGTCGCAACTCGCAAGAAAGATGGAAGTCATAAGTTGAATTTTGGAGAGATGGAGAAAAGGCATAAAAATTAAAAAAAAAAAAAAACTGAGAAAAAAATTGAGAAACGCGTTTCTAAATTTTGCTTATTTACATAAACGGGCCCGAAACGTTTCATGCAAGTTTCATAGAGTTTCCGTTTCCAAAACGCAGAAACGTCACCCAACAAGAGTTTCCGCGTATCATAGACAACATCTAAAGCCTTAATCCCAAGCTAGTTTGGTACGGCTACATTATAACTTCACCAATAATCACCATCTTAAAATAATTTTCCCTCAATTTCATTCCTCCTATCCAAACAAAAGGAAAGAAAATCATTTTCACCTCTGCAACTTTTATTCCTCAACCATGAGTATCTGTAACATAGAAGCTCCAGCATTTATCCTATTCTCAACCATGACCAGCATCCACAGCATTAGCTAATAATTTAAAGGCATTGTAGACTAATGCCAAAAATAAGTTAATAGTAGATTTAACTCCAAGAACCATTAATTTCCATCATGGTGGAGGGAGAGAGAGCTTACTGAAACAAAGAAAATTCAACTTTAACTAAGGTCATATCTTAGGACATAATTTCAAACCAATTATTGCTACAAGGAAATAGAAACAAAGAATTAAAGGTGAAAAGACAGGAAAGAAGGAAAATTTTGTGTAGTTTCATGTAGAAGAAAAAAATGGTTGAGGAGAAGATTATAGAAACCAAAATCTTCAGAAAAGGTGCCTGGAAACCATCACTTGCAGTAACAATAACAATAAAAGGGAAAGCTAAAGAGAACGCCTCCTTTTTTTTTTAAAAATAAAAATTAGGGAGAAAAAGGACCTGAAAATATGCCCAATAACTGATGTCACTTTATAATGAGCATGAAATCCAAGAAACAGGCCATCAAATTCATGGACCTCCGTACTACCCTTCCTGGTGGACATCTGTAGCATGCAACATAATTTTTTAGTCACTCATATAATAGAATTTCATCTCTCGAAAGACAAGGCAATTAAAATACAACATACCAAAAGGAAATGTGTGAATGCATAATATTGAGAATATAACACTAACAGCACCAAAACTTTCACCTAATTTCTACTTAAGTGCTTAAATTTCAGTCTTTTGGCAATCAAGTATTGTTGGTGTTACTATCTGCAAAAACAAGTAACACAACCAAGAAAGAAGAAAATGTGGAGGATAAGTATTCTTTTTCACAAGTGTAGACATGTATATAACGATGCAAACTCACGATACGCCAAGAAAAGCCAGATTCATAAACTTTGAAATTGGAATTGGCATTCTATTTCTTTTTTTTTTTTTTTTGGACCTATAGTCCTTCTATTTCTGGGACAGCAAATTTTAGAACTGATTAATGGGAGTTGGATTTACAAGCATCACGATTTAAGTTTATTAATTGAGACAGTTAATTTAGTCTACAATAAGTCTCTAGATTTATAATATGTCAACCGAAGGATTCTTACACTCTGTTTGGATTGGGGGTATGAAAGGGAAAGGGTGCGTAAAGGAGGGTAAGGTACATATCTAGTCTTGTATGCCTTGTTTTATTTTCTTCGAGGATAGGGTATTTTTTGTAATTTTACCACTTTTCATTAATGAACCTTCGCCTCTTCCTCCCAAACAAGAGGACGTTAAATTTTTACCTTCTCTAAGTTCTCTTCCCTTCCTCTCCCCTTTCTTTATTTTAATGAACCTCCCTTCCCTTTCTCCTCACCCCATCCAAACATAGCGTCAGTTTTTAAATCAATAAATGTAATCTTTAGTCGTCAGCCAATGTCTAGTTCCAAGGAACATATTTGTTAGTTTAAATCTTGAAAGTTCTAAGGATCTCTACATAGACTTTTTAGTATGCTTTTGAGAGAATGAAAAGACAGTACATTTGGATCGCAGAATTGGAATTGGAATTGGATTGAAATTATAATCATGATGTTTGAAAATACTTGAAAATTGAAATTCAAAATTCAAATCACCAACATATTTTTCAACTTCATTGTTTTAAAATACATAATACATCTTTTTGACTTACAAGTGAATGGATGAGTTATTGAATAAACAAAGTATAATTTTGTAGGGAAGTATAATTAAAACATGTAAAATAAAATAATATTTTAAGTATATAATTTTTTTTTGGTACATTGGAAAGATATAAAAATACTTAATACTTTAATAATACAATATTATTTTAATATTTTTATTAGATATTTAATAATGTATTAATTTATTTTATATTTAACTAATATAAATTAAAAAATAATAATAATAATAATATACAATTAAATATCTATAAAACATCTCAACCTGCCAGCCTAAATAAAACAACAGTTTAACAGACAATGCCTTCAATTTTTGTTGATCTATTCATTGTGAGAAAGAAATGGAAATAAAAGGAACTCAAGAGGCTGAAATAGCAAGTCTATTCATTGTTGTTGTAGCTGAAATAACTAGGAGTTCATTGAAAGATTCACAAATTTGAATAATGGAAAAGTTAGTCAATATGATGATCAAGTTTATATCAATAACTTGTTCAAGAATGTCAAGAATAGAGCATAAAACTGCATGGAAATTCCAATCCTAAGCAATGCCATTGTTGATTTTGTTATTGCAAAAATTTAATAGCATTGTTGGAAGCACTGATCTTCCACTATCATTGTCCTTTCTTGAACGAAGAAGATAAAGAGGAACTTTTGCACTACAATATGGATGGCATTTGTGAATGTGTAGACTTTGCTAATTCGACATTTCAAATTTTCCAATGCAATGAGATGCATAACAATAATATGATAATAGAGGCCAAACTCAAGAAATCCGAAATTGGAATAATTTACTTCATCTCTATGATAGAAAAATTTGAACTTGACCCATCAAAATTTGATTTATTAGACTTCAGAATTTTAGTTTATCAATTCATTCACTAAATATAGTCTATGAGGAGTCTCTAGAACACCTTACACAAAGGAGTCTTTTAGTTTTTGGATAGAATCATTAAGTGTCATCTTCATTCATCAGTCAAAGTTCAGTTCCCATGTATAAATTTATCAATCGTTGATCTTGAAAGTTCTACGAGCATCTATATCACATTATTGCTACTAAACTAGGAAATGATACCACAATTTTCTCAGAAAACTAGGAAAAGCTATATTGGAGACAGCTTCTGGTATGATATTAAACACTCTAAGCTGCATCTTACTACAGTTCAATCACGTAGCATCTTACTATGCTAATTACAAATAAATTAAATATTTGTGTTTAATTCTTTCAAATACAACCGCTTTCCTAAAACTATTGTAGAAATGGCAATCTTGACTCTTGATATTAGTAGAAAAAAACATTTCAACTCTTATCATGGCGTACCTAAGATCATCTTATGGATAATTTTTGGAACTATTGATGGGTTTAAGAAATAAAAGAAATATTTTAAAATTTTGCATGAATGTAAGAATTATACAATTTGCATGTGTCTGAGTGTTGCCTAAGAAAATTTTCACAAAATCAATTGTGGAACTGAAATTGAGCTTATGGATTATTATACTATAAATCAGTTAGCCACCATAACAAGAAGAATATAGAATGAATTGGAGATCACGAATGAAATTATGTTGAAATTTGACATATTCTAATTACAAAAAGCTTCAAAACAGCTAAATAACACTTTCAAGCCGCTTTTTCCAATATCATAACACTTTCTAGTTAGCCATAGGAGACTTAAATCAAAACCAAATTTTCGAACTTGAATGGAAATTAGAGAGACATAGAGAGAGTACCCGGCCATGGGAGAGTGCAGAAGCAATAGAGAGAGCGATGCTAGGCTTTTCTGCAACCTGCAAAAAACGACGAGGCAACTTCAAAACGACACAAAACAAACAACAACAAATAGAAGAGTTTGGCGCAGAAGAAAATGGAAGTAAGGTTGTGGTCTTACCATGAGAACTACGGGGGGAGGAGCCATTTCGATGAGCTTTGATCAGGTTCCAGGCGCTATTTGATTTTGATTCAGTTCCATATACATAAAGATACAGCCCTAAGCAGCTGACATACGCGCGTCCACTGTGAAGGAACTTGAAACCATTTCTTAGAAGACGCCGCTTCTGCTTGTGTCAGAGCAACTTCTAGGCTAATAGTGTTTGGGCTGGCATTTTGGATTTGTCCCCACGGCCCATGTCTCTCCATATGCATATATACTGTTTTGTTTTGGCTAACGAAGTCAACTACATCTTCAATAAGGAGAGCTAAATTGAATTCTTCTGATTCAACCTACATCTTCCCAGTTTCAATTTTGCTTGTATCAAGAATAGAATTCAATAAACTTGAACCAATAAACTCTGTTTTTTTTTTTTTCATTTTCATTTTCTTTTTATTTCAAAATTAAATTTTGTTTTTAAAAAATATAAAAATTAATTTTTTTATTACTTAAAATTATTTTTGTTTGATATAACGGAATTTTTTTTTGAAATATATATACACACATACACGTATACACCTCAAAACCACGCTAACTCTTACATCTCACACACACACACACTTTACACAATCGATGTGGGAGACCAAAACCACAACCCACTCTCCGTTAGCCCATCCACGGGAGAATGAACTCCCTTGAATGGGAGACGTACACACTACACATGCAATACATATATATGTTTTTTTTTTTTTAAATATATATACACACACACACAGGGACAAAGAAGGGACACATACACACCTCAAAACCATGACAATTTTGAAGAGGCACATTAACCCTTATATCCCACACACACATTTTACACAACCAACGTGGGAGGCCGAAGCCCTAGCTGGTACAATGAAATTTAAAAGAAACAAAATATGCTTAGGGGTGAGCATTCGGTCAGTTTGGTTCAAATCAAATCAAATACTAGAAGAACGGAATAAATCGAACTTAAAATTTAAAGAACCAAGCCGATTTGCATAACTAACCAAACCGATATTTTTACAAGACTAACTAAACTAAACTGAACCGACATATTTTGGTTCTATAATTCAGTTAATTCGGTTTTTTTTAATTATATATATATTATGGTCGATTCAGTTATTTTAGATTTTTTTGAACATAAACTGGATCGAACGAAATAGATTAAAATTTACAAAAATTTTAACTAAATCAAACCAAATTATGGAATTAACCGAACCGAATAGACCGAATTAAATTCGATTCAATTTGATTTTAGTTATATCAGTTTTTTGCTCACACCTATCTATGATTATTTAATACAATAAAAAATTGAAAAATTCATAGCACCTGAGATGTTTTTGTAGTTCATGAACCTGTTATTTGAAGATCAGCAAGCTGTGAAATCCACAATTTGCTTGCACTTGCATTGACTTCACCACTTGTATTTAGAGTAGGTTACCAATTGTATGTGTGCCCTTCTCTTTCTTGATTCATCCTAATTGCACAATTTTGCAATCTATTTTTAGTACCAGTTGTAATGCACACTTTCAATGACAAAATAAACACCAAATACTACTCGCTTAGTACCTAAGATTGATTTGTTGTTCTTGTAGTAGGCTGTGAAGAAGATATTCTACCTCTATTTCTGCCACCTGCATTGACTTTAGTAAATGTACAAGCGGGTATGACCCGCATTTCGCTGCAGTATTAAAAACACGACATATGTATAATATTTACATTGTAGAGAAATATTTACAGGATTTGTTATTTTTATAATATTTACATAGTACAAAAATATTTACAATTATTGTATTTTCTTAATATTTACAACGTACAAAAATATTTATAATAATTGTCTATTATATTAAGACATTGAGATTATTTGTCTTAATATTGTAGACAATTAATCTAAAATTATCTATTGTATTAAGACATCTAAAGATTTGAGAATCTTATGTCTTAATTCGTTAGACCTACTTAGTTCAAAAAGCAATTTTCTATCTGACACAAAAAGAGCTTTTGCTACTTTTCCATCTTCTTTATTTATGTTGTAGAGAATTATCGTGTTTTTTTTTCGATCATTGCTCTTTTTATTACTGTAGAGGAAAAAGGAATAAGTGATTATATAATAAACTACATACGTATCAATATAATATATAATACTCATAAAAACAACTTGAATATAATCAAATAAACTCAATTAAATACAAATCATGATAGTTGAATATGATTTTTTTATTTATTCAATCTAATGAAAAATAGACACTGCTAATTCTATTTATATTGTGGGAGAGAGAGAGCTGAGAGGTTTATCCAAGATGATGCTCCTTTATTGCTATCATATTCTAGCCATGTATTTGTTACTCCACTTCATCAATTTTAGAGAATGTGGGTTGTGCTGACCAGACAATGGGTTAGTTGAGTGGGTTTAGACCCACAGATAAAGACTACTGATAACAACATCGGCTTACAAATTAACAGCTTATGCTTTTAAATAATAGAGTGCTCCATTGCTCAATTCAATACATAAATTTTACCATTTGTTAAACAGTCTTACACTTAAAAATTAACCAACTCATTAGCTTATAATTGTCATATTTCTTCATTAATAAGTTCCTGTCACTTTGTCAATATCTAATGCATACATGCTCAACATACAGCTCTGTATTAGATATGCTCACATCCAACTATATAATTGAAAACAATGAAGTACAAAGAAAGCATTACGTATCTCGTAAAATATTGCAAATTGTACAAAACAAATATTTGGAAAGACATCAAGTTAAAAGTATAGTGTTGTAGTGTGAATTGAATTTAATCTGAAAAAATAGCAATACTAGTATTTAAGCTAAACTGCACTTATTTTGAAACTAATAGCACAATTTAAACAATCGAATAAACCTTTCAATGTGCCAAAATTATTTATGAAACAATTATTTGTAAGTAATAGATTTCTCAAAAAGATTTAAGAAAACGAAAACGAAAGATAAAATCAGCTATATGTAATATTTGCCTGGTATATTTTCTTTTTTTTTTTCCTTTTTCTGCAAAAGATATGTCAGAGGTAGGAAAAAGTGGGTCTGTTATTTTCTCCAATTGAGATTGGCTGGAAATAAAATTTATAAATTATTTAATGTTTGATAATGGAACTGATTATGAAAAGATTAATTAAAATGAATAGTTAGTTGAAGTACAAATCTGAATTTTTCTTGTTTCACATGAGATGGTGGAAAGAGTTGTTTTTTAAGGAATGACTCAGTTTTGTAGGTGATTGATTCCTCCAGTGAGTGAGTAAGTTCTGAAAATAAAGCTTCAAATTTGGTTAGCTCACATGCGAATGGGGTTTTTGGAATAGATAAGACATTGGGTTGGTTATGTTGGGCTCGCGATCAGAGAATAACTATCATCATCAAAAAAAAAATTGAGACTAAGAAATTTGATTTCTTAGTAATCATTTTCTATCCCAAATGAAGTTGGAAAATTCTTATTGAACCTCTCAATTGATCAATATATGGTGGCAAAGTTTTTGGCCATTATAAGATTCTTCCATTGTCGAATTCTAGCATGATTTTCCAATTAATGCTTCAGCAGTTCGATCAAAGATAGTGACATTTAGTGCTCCCGTATCATATTCTTGTAAATAATGTAATCTATACTTAAATATGTACTTATTATGTTGTCATTTTAAAAATATAGTTACATAAAAAACAATTATATGATACCATTTATTAT
The DNA here is from genome assembly GCA_949750685.1 of Vernicia montana. Classification (NCBI taxonomy): domain Eukaryota; kingdom Viridiplantae; phylum Streptophyta; class Magnoliopsida; order Malpighiales; family Euphorbiaceae; genus Vernicia; species Vernicia montana. The sequence goes on from CATKHJ010180900.1 coordinate 17,477, forward strand.
GTTAACTCTAACAAAAACATTTTAAAAAATTAATATTAGTTATTATAATGTAAATTTTTTATAAACTTTAAGTTTGTTTGACATGATGATGTGATTTACTAAGAGTTTTTGTTATAAAATAAAAATAAATAAAAAAAAAGAACAAAACTAATGATTACCATGCGTAGGAGTATCTTTGAATTGTTCATGGCTAGCATACAACCAATAAGTTCCGTACATTGCATTTTGGGCAAGAGTTGTACCACTATCCTTGGTTTAAGTCAAAATCCACGATGGATGCTTTGCAAGTGAAACGAATATTCTACGAACATAATTAAATATTAGAAGTATTAAGAAGATATTTTTTAATTAATTGTAATTTTTTAATTGTAATTTATGAGAATAAGTAATTCTAACCTTGTTTTCATCTAGATTAATAGTGAGAAGTTCTAAAAAAAAAATTTATGTTCATCATTTTTTGTTCATCTAGATGTAGTGGCTTGTTGTTGGATGCAAGTAAAAATTCCACATGCTGAAGAGATTTTTCAAATCTAAAAAGTATATAAGAAGATTCTTAAAAATAAAAAAAAAAAAAAAAAAGACTTTATATGATAAAACTATTTGATGGAAAAAAAAATTAATTGAATGATAATAGTCATCACCTTAGCTTGTATTCATGGACTTCAAGAATTTTAAGATTGAAGAAATACATAGTTGAAGAAGAACTACCAATATAAGATTTTCCTAATAAAAGAAATGAAGCAACAAAAATTAAGTAATAAAAATAAAAATTATATTTATATAATTTTTGGCTACTAAAATAATTGAAATTTACGTTTACCTAGATATTGTTTGACTGTCATTGCTGCAAATACCATTATCACTGACTTTAGTGATGATTTCACTATGTTTTCATTGAATTCATTTGCTAGATTACTCCATAATATGACATTCTTTTCCTTATAATATTATTTGAAATTATTTTTATAGTATTATGTTAAGTACAAAATAAGTAAACTTAATGATGAAATTAATAATTAAAGGAGAAACTTACTGCAAATTTTGAATTATTAAATTCTTTTTCAGCCCAAGCCTATGGCCAATATATGCCTCCTCAATTCCTCTAATAGTTAGCAATTGACAAATGACATCTAAAGCAAAAAAAAAAAAGGCAATACAAAATTATTTAATTTTAAAAAAATATTAAAGATATGTTGTATATATGTGTGTGTGTAATTTTAAATGGACTTATAAATTATTACCAGTAAGTAAGTTGTTTACATCAACTCTATTTTCTAGATCATCATAATCTAAAAGGTAGAACCTGTGTAAAGGAATTTCAGGATGATTGTCTTCTAGTTTATAAAATGTTGTTGCTTTGGTGAATTCTAACATGCAGGGATGAGGAATAACTTTTTGTATTTCTTTAGTAATTGTTACATAGAAATTGATGATGTCATACACAACACCTTCTTGTAATCTAGCAAAAAAAATTAGCTCCAAATGATTTCATTGTTGCTTGAATTGCATCATTTTGTCATGAGCAAAAATAGGAAAAACAAATATTAAATATGTAAATATAACAGGTAAAAAAGTTACTTAATTGTATTTGGAAAGTGTCAATACCTTTTGATCCACTAATAATGTCACACCCCACATTTTAGGGTGCGACGATCCTAGGATTTAGGGAAATTTAAAGTCACCAAAACCTGTAGAATCCAGTAAATAATTTCTTTAATTATAAATCATTACCCAGAATCTCAACCAGTAAACCCATCCAAATCATACACTCCGATACTTATAATTTTTACACCAAATATTAATAACTCTAATATACACACTACAACATACATTACTAATATATTCTATTGATCACTGGTAATAATTATACAATATTTACTTTAGTACCATGAAGCTCTAATTACTGAAGAACAAACAAAATATATATAAACATCCCAGTGCAAGATACTATCCAAGTGAAGTATTGGAACTTGGAAGTTACCTTGCCGACTTCTCTAGAGCCCCTGAAAAATAATAAACCACTAAAATTTGAGACAGGCTCAGTGAGTAAATAATAATATAATAAAAAGGCAGTAACAGAAATAAATAGGTTCAGTATATCGGTAGAAGAAGTTTAATAAGAATCAATGAGATCATATACAATAACAAAGCAAATTCGGTATACAATAGTATTTTCTTTTAGCAGAAATCAATAAATGGAGACGGTGTGTCTCCCAGTGAAATTGAGAGTACTGGCCTAAGCCTTGCTCTCTAGTAATAACAGTAAACAGTTACATAAGACTGATCAGGTCTTATGGCTAGGATTACCCTTCCCAGCTAGGGTTCGGATACGCTCGCCCTAT
>CATKHJ010180910.1:0-14294 GCA_949750685.1 Vernicia montana
TTAAACATAAACTTAGTTAGCCTCTTTAAACATAATTAAAGAATGGACAAATGAACTTATCAAGCCATAGGTAGCTTATTAGATGCATCAACGGCTAGCAATGCTCTAGCTAAAGCAATCTGCTCATACTTTACATTTTGAGAATGGCTCTGATAATCTTTTTTTTCCACTTCATCAAACAATATAGCCGATAAGACCCAATGGAGGAGGCTTAGAATCGGAATCGAAGGCGGTGGAGGCCACAGTGGCAGAATCGAGAAGAAAAGGGTTTTGTGTTTGATGGGTAGTTTGGAAACAAAGGAAGAAGAAGAAGAAGGAGGAGGAGGGGTTTAAGATAAAGAGAGTGGCGGTGGAAAATAGGTTCAAGGAGTTGTTTGGTGGAGTCTATAGCCGAAGGTTAAAGGTGAGTCTATTTGTTTGTGTCAGTGTGAGTTCGTACAAAAGAAACAAAGGAAGCAAGAACGATCTAAAAGAAATATTTAAAACGTGATAATGTATAAAACAAAAACCTACGGTATGAATGATAATTTCTCAAAAAATACCGTGTTATATGTAATTTCCTCTATTTTTAGGTTGTAAATTCACACATGAATTTGACCTCAAATTCAAATTCACTTATTTTAGGCCATCTAAACAATAAATTTGCATTTCAATTCTAAATCTAAATTCTTATGGACCAAATCTTCTTATCCAAATAGACTCTTAAAAATTTCAAGTAGAATTTATTTACAAATGAATTTTCATATTTGAAAAGACATAACTTAAAATATGAAATTCAATTGAATTTCATATTGTTGTTTTTAGAACAAATCTATAATTGAATTATTTTTATTTTATTTCCTAAAATAATCTCAATAAAATAAATATAATTAGAAAATAATTATATTTTATATATTTATAATTAATATTTAATTTATAAAATATAATTAAAAATTAGTTGGAAGAAAAACAAGTAAAAAAGTAAAAAGAAAAATATTAGAGAGAGAATGAGAGGAGAGAGTGTGTGTAGTAAGAAAAGAGAGAAAAAAAAGAGGGGGGAGAGAGAAGGAGCATGAGAAAAAGAGAAGAAAAAAATGATATTTTTATCCATAATATTTATTTTGTTAGTTTTGTTAAATTCATTTGAAAATTTCATATATTTTAATAGAATTTGGTTTAACTATGTTCAATTCTATGAAATTGAATTCCTAGAATTGAAATGAATTTTTTTTTTTTTTAATGTTTCAAATACAAATTTTTTTAAAAATGTGAAATTCGAAATAAATTCACAAAATTTTTATGAAATTCATTTATTTTAAATGGATTGTTATATATGTAACCATCAAAGTATATTTAATTAAAATGATATTTTATTTTAATTTTAATTTTTATGTCAGATTAAACTAAGGATATGATAGTAATTAAGTATCAAAAATTTCTTGGAATATTTATTAATTTTTTTCTCTTCTACTAAAAATTGTAATTATTTTTTTCTTAAACACAAAATACTCATATATAATTGTTGAATCTTGAGGTTTTAATCCAATGATTTTGATGATATAAATAATTGGTGGTGCTACTAATTACCTTTTAAGTGTTTGTATAAGTTCCTAAAATTATAAGAATTCTCTAATTCAAGTGCTTCAAAGTTTAAAGTATTTTATAGTAGTTTGGAACTCAATAATGAAGTTTGAAGTTGAGAAAATCATATAGTGGACCTTCCAAGTTCAAGAGCTTTTAAATTCTTCATTTGTAATTTTATTTTTAAGTTCTTGTAACTTCTTTAATTACTTGGGATTTGCAAAATATGCCTTATGACCATAGTTTGGATATTAGAAATCATTCTCATTCTTATTTAAAATAATTTAGTTTCCTAAGAGATCTTCTCTACTAGGAACCTTTGAAAATTAGTCTTTTTGTGTTTATAAAGAGCTGCCCATGAAGCTACTTAAGAAGCATTTTCGAGTTCTGAAAAATGCCCCCTAGAAAGCTAAAATTTGAAATTAATTACGTGAAAATTATTTTTTCTAGGTTTTTAGTTTTAGCCACTTTCAACTACCAAAAAGTGTCAGGTTTGACACTGTGTCTTTTTTTGCCACTTTTCGACAGCAAGTTTTGGTTGTTGAATGGTCATAATTGCATTAAATGTACCAAAATGATCATTCAATCATTAGAAATAGAGACTATATATTTGAGTATCATGTAACATTTGTGAGGTTAGAATAATCGTTATTGAGCTTATCATTAAGAATTATAGTTTACCCACCTATTTACTCTTTCTAAAATTAATTTGAGCCAATAAATTGCCAATCTCTTTGTAGTTAAAGAGTATTTGAATTGTAATTTCTTGTTAGAGAGGTAGTTAATTTGTAATAAGGCTTGTGTGAGGTTGTAATAGTGATTTAGGTTTATAAAATTGCAAGGGTTTGCAATTCAATTTTGGTTTTGTTGTAAGAGTTAGGTCTTCACTAGTTGAAGAATGTTAGATAGTGGAAGAAACTCTCAAGGAGATCCTTTGAGAAGAGGACGTATGTCACGACCCGACTTTCAAGCTGCAACGATTCTAGGGCATGAGTAAGTTTAAGGCTACCAAAAACCCGTAGGAACCTTACCAATCAATCATCCATAACGGTATCATGCAATCTAATCACATACAATCTCCCAAGATCTAAACCTGACATTCATACTAATCCATATTCATCAATATCATTCATAATTCATATATAAAGTCATCTTACATACTACACCATTCATTACATTTACCATGAAGCACCTAAATGTTTACATCATTTAAGTGTACATATAACATAAATGAAGATATAGCTTTATATTAATCACCCAAGTTTTCGAGGATGAAGAAGAACACCTTGGAAAACGAAATGATAAACTATAGCTCACCTGAAAAATGGAATCACTAATGAGATAAAACAGTGAATAATGATTATACTACTATAACCTGTGAAGCTTGGTGATTCAAGGTCGGTTTACAATAGCAGTTTATGGTTCATCAATCAATAACAATAACCAATCGGTTCAATAACAATAATCAAGTGGTTCAAAATCAATAACCAATCAGTTCAATGACATCAATCGATTGGTTCAATGACAAAAATCAATAGGTTCAATAACAATAACATATCATTTTCAGTAGAAATATATCAATACAATGACAATATTAAGTACCTATGTCTTAACGTTCCTTATGAAAAATGACATTTTGCTCATAGGCATTACCGAGAACTGAGGCATAGGACTTACTCATCAAATAAATAGAGGTAAAGGCTAATCTATTCGGAGAATACCCTCATCTCTACGTAAGATTGATCAGATCTCACGGCTAGGACGACAAGCCCTTCCTAGTTAGGACTTGGATACTTTACTCTATCCAATGGAGTACACTGTGCACAATGCCTGATGTTTTACCCCACATCAGATTAGGAATTTCTGCTTCCGGTTCATAGTCATTTAGGATTGTACAATGATTAACAATAAGCATGGATTATCAATGAATCAATAATCATAGTTTCAATTCAATATCATGAAAGGATTTTTCACTTGGGTGCATGTATACAATAAAACAAAATATCACAAAGGATAATTCAATAATATTTATCAATAATCATTTGGTGGTCATGGTTCCATAAGATTCAAACACAAATATAATAGTATAATTATCACTCACCTTAACAATGAAAATCCCAAAATAGCTTGTAATTAACCTATAGCAAGCAAATATGATGGTCACATCCTCCATTATAATCATCTCTTTTATCTCTATAAGGAGCTACACAACCTAACCATAGAAATAATAATTAAATCAATAATCTATGACCTTAACTCATTAAACAATGCTAACTCATTTTAATCTTACCATAACCTTACACCCATTTAAAGTAATTGAAAGGAAATGAAGAAAAATGTATAAACCCTAATTTACCTTCACTTAAATGCCTTATCAAGGAAAAAGGGAATGGATTCTCTAGCCCTAGATCCTCTTAAAGATGCAATAAATGAGTTTCCTTGAACTTAGAATGAGTAGATTTAGTGATTCTAGAGAGAAAATAGGTTTTAGAACTCAGAAAAATCAGGTGAAAATGAATTTAGGGATTTAACTCCTTTATATAGAGCTGTTTCCCGATTCTGTTTTCGATGGGAGTCGCGGTCGCTACTTGTCAGTCGCAGTCGCGATTCACCATCACGGTCGCAATATGGTCGTAGCGGTCGCGATATGGTATTATTCACTTCTATATTGCTGTCGCTATTTTCATGTTGCGGTCGCTATCTTCCTTCAACATTTTGCAAATTTCATATAGAGGGGTTCGCGGTCACCATCGCGGTCTCAACAGAGCTTCGCGGTCGCTAACTCCCAATAGCGGTCGCGACTTACGCTCTGCTGCTCCATTTAAAGAATCATTCTTCAATTCTTAAAATTTCATCTATAACTCAATCATACATATGATATGCTATCAGTAAATCATTCATATAGTCAACAGAAAGTCCATGCATATATTCGGGGTATTACATCCTCCCCTCCTTATCGAAAATTCATCCTCGAATTTAACATATACATAGCATATACATTGTTACATAGAAAATAAGTGAGGGTACTTGAGTAGCATGTCTTGCTTACTCTCCTAAGTACACTTATCCAAATCATGATCTTTCCATTGAACCTTTACCATTGCAATTTCTTTATTCCGTAACTTTTTCACTTGTCGATTGATGATAGCAACTGGAATTTCTTCATATGACAAGTCCTTATCTATTTCTATTGCTTGAGGTTGTAGGACATGTGACGGATCTGATATGTATTTCCTTAACATTGAAATATGGAATACCGGATGCACATGGGTTAAGCTCGGAGGAAGAGCTAGCCTATATGAAACATTGCCAATTTGGTCCAATATCTCAAATGGCCCAATGTACCTTGGAGAAAGTTTGCCCTTTTTTCTAAATCTCATTACACCTTTCATAGGAGACACCTTAAGAATACATGATCTCCTATAGAAAATTTAACATCCTTTCATTTCGAATCTGCATAGCTCTTTTGTCTGCTAAATGCTATCTTTAATCTTTCCCTAATGATAGGTATTTTCTCTGCAATTTCCTTAAGCAAATCCGGTCCCTCAACATGCTTGTCACCGACTTCGATCCAACATACCTGCGATCTACACTTCCTATCATACAATGCCTCATAAGGAGCCATGCCAATGGTGGAATGGTAACTGTTGTTGTAAGCAAATTCAATCAACGGTAGGTACTTGTCCCAATTTCCACCAAAGTCGAGCACACACATGCGTAACATATCTTCTAATGTTTGTATGGTTCGCTCAGATTGCCTGTCAATTTGTAGGTGAAAAGCAATGCTAAAGTTCAATTGTGTACCCAATGCTTCTTGCAATCTATGCCAAAATCTAGATGTAAATTGAGTACCTCTTTCCGAGATGATGAATACTGGCACTCCATGTAGACTCACTATCTTGTCCAAATATAATTGAGCATATTGAGCTACAGTATAAGTGGTCTTCACTTTTAGAAAATGGGCCGACTTGGTCAATCTATCCACAATCACCCAAATAGAATCATAACCCCTCAAAGTCTTTAGTAGTCCGACTACAAAGTCCATTGTGATACATTCCCATTTCCATTCTAGCAATTGGATCTCTTGTAAAAGGCTAGAAGGTTTCTGATGCCCAAACTTGACTTGCTGACAGGTCAAGCAAGAAGACACAAAAGTAGCTACATCCTTCTTCATCCCATGCCACCAATAACAATCTTTCAAGTAATGATACATCTTGGTTGAACCTGGATGAATACTATACGGAGCTTGATGAGCTTTTTTCATTATCTTCTCTTTAAGTCCATCCACATTAGGTACACATAACCGATTCCCATGCATCAGTACATCGTCTTTCAACTGGAACTCTACTACTTGGCCTGCTTAAACTTATTTTTTTAACTTAACCAGTGAAGGATCACTATCTTGTAATGACTTTCTCTCATCAATCAATATAGGCCTCACTTGAAAGTGTGCAATGAGCACTTGAGATTCGGAAATCTCCAATCGCAACCCCTTGTTGAATAATTCTTTAAACTCTTTAACCAACGGTTTTTATCCCATTGCAACGTGAGTTAGGCTTCCTATGGATTTCCTGCTCAAAGCATCTGCTACTACATTAGTTTTACCCGGATGATAGAGAATTTGGCAATCATAATCTTTAAGCAATTCTACCCATCTTTTTTGCCTTAGATTCATATCTCTTTGCCGTAAGATATACTGGATATTCTTGTGATCGGTGTAGATTTCACACTTCTCACTATAGAGATAATGCCTCCATATCTTGAGAGCAAATATCACCGCTGCCATTTCTAAGTCATGAGTTGGGTAATTCATTTCATGCTTCTTCAACTGTCTTCAAGCATATGAAATCACTTTTCATGTTGCATAAGAACACACCCCAATCCTACTCTTAAAGCATCACAGTAGATTGCAAACCCTCATGTTCCTTCTGGTAATGCAAGTACTAGAGTTGTAGTAAGACAAGTCTTGAGCTGTTGAAATCTCTTCTCACAGTTATCATCCTATTGAAACTTCACTTTCTTTCTAGTTAACTTGGTCATTGGTGAAGCTATCTTGGAGAAATCTTTGACAAATCTCCTATAATAACCTGCCAAGCCAAGGAAACTATGTACCTCTGTCACATTCGTGGGTCTAGGCCAACTTGACACTGCTTCAATCTTCTTTGGGTCAACTTTGATTCCATATTTGCTGACTACATGTCCTAAGAAACAAACACAATCAAGCCAAAACTCACACTTCGACAGTTTGGCGTACAATTGGTGCTCCCTTAAAGTCTGCAATGCAATTCTCAAATGCTCTTCATGCTCTTCTTTATTCTTAGAGTAAATAAGGATATTATCGATGAAGACTATCACAAATTTATCCAAGAAAGGCTTGAACACTCGATTCATTAGATCCATAAAGGCCGTAGAAGCATTGGTTAAGCCGAAAGGCAACACCGTGAACTTATAATGGTCATATCTTGTCCTAAAAGCAATTTTACATATATCCTCATTCTTGATTCTGAGTTGATGATAACCCGATCTGAGGCCAATTTTGGAAAAACAACCTTCCCCTTGCAACTGATCAAACAAGTCATCAATCCTTGGAAAATGATATTTGTTCTTGATAGTTAACTTGTTCAACTACCGATAGTCGATACAAAGTCTCATAGAACCATCCTTCTTCTTCACATAGAGGACTGGTGCGCCTCATGATGAACTACTCGTCTAATGAACCCCTTATTTAGTAAATCTTGCAACTGTACTTTTAACTCTTTCAATTTTGTAGGTGCCATATGATAAGGAGGAATAGACACTGGTTGTGCGCCTGGAAGAAGTTTACTGTTGAACTCAATTTTTCTCTCAGGTGGCATTTCTGGCCATTCATCAGGAAACACATCCGAAAACTCACTAACTACCGGTATTTGATGAACCTCATTAGAAGTATTCCGTGTGTCCACCATGTGTTAAATATCCCTTACACCCCTTTCTCAATAATCTTATTGCTCCAATAGTAGATATGAGATTAGAAGGAACATCGGTTCTATCCTTTCGATACACAAATGCATCTTCCCCATCTTTCTTAAATTTTATCCTTTTCTCTCGACAATCAATATGTGCATGGTGTTGCGATATCCAATCCATGCCAAGTATTACATCAACTTCCAATACTTCTAATTCAAACAAATTCATTAGAAGTTTTCTACTTTGGATCTCTACTATGCATGAAGAGTACATGTGATTCACTTTTATAGTTTCCTCTAAGGGTGTGGAAACTTCTAAAGGGATTTGCATACTCTCTCTATTCTTTCTTATCTTCCTTGCAAAACATGGTGACACAAAAGAATGTATGGCACCAGAATCAAATAAAACCCGTGCATGCATGCCTTGGATAGGAATAATACCTGTCACTGTAGTGTTAGCTGCTCTGGCTTCCTGCTGATTCACTGCAAATAATCTCCCTTTTCCTTTCTCTTATGCAGTGAGTTATGTACCAAATGATTGGCCTATTTCCCTTCTACGACCATAAGAACCCCTTACTTTTGATCTAGCCATCTGAACTGTAGGCTATGAGGCTGTAGGCGTACTGTACTGTCCTTTCCTGTGAGAATAATCTCTAACACAATGACCCATCTGACCACAACCCATGCATGCACCAGTGGTAAACCTACAAGTGCCCATATGATTCTTTCCACAGGTAGAACAAGTGAGAAAGGTGAATCCCTGCTGTGAAGATCTTGGGGTATTGAAATTCCCAGATGCTGAAGCCACAGAAATACTATGGGTTTGGCCTCTGCCTTGGCCTCCCCCTTTAGATTGGCTCTGCACTAATGATGAAGTTGGAACCTCAGAAGCTTGAACCTGTCTACTGTTTCCCTTTCCTCTACCTTGATTGTCTTGCCTTTTGTTCTTATTCTTATTCTTGTGTTCTCTTTATGCTCTGGCTGCTTTCTCAGTCTTATGCCTTGCTTCTATCAATTTGGCCTTATCAATCAACTTGGCCAATGAAGGGAAATCCACTGAAAGGAAGGCATTATACAATGGTGTTATTAGTCCCATTCTGAATCTCTCCACTCTGCTAGCTTTTAGTAGGGACTATGTAAGGAGAAAACTTGCTAAGGCGATTGAACTCCCTAGCATACTCAGAAACAGTCATCCCTTCCTTTGTCTTAATTGTTCAAATTGTAAGGCCCTATTATGTCGTTCTCCTTCCGCTAGGAATTGATCTATGAATTCGTGCTTAAAAATAGCCCATGTAGGAGGATTATCACCACATAACCTCTCCTCTACATCCCTTGCATACCTGTCCCATGCGTCCATTTCAAGTTGAAGACCCACTAACTCAATTACCTTCACATCAGAGCATGGTAATCGTCGGACTAACTTGTCCATCTTCTCAAGAAACTCTTGAGGTTTCTCACCTTCCTCACCCTTGAATTTCGGAGGCTTAAGTCGCTTAAAATCTTGTATGGAAACCCCACCTTCATCAATCGCTCTTATCTCCCTTCTATCATATATAAGGACTTATAGAAGTAGAGGGGCTCTAGCCTCTCTAGGTGTCGGTGGTGCTTTAGAAGGAGGTGGATGAGCTTGTTGTGCTTCCCTCAATGCTCAATTTTCTTCTCTCAATTCCCTTATCTCTTGCCTTAAGAGTTCAATGGGATCCACTGGAGGGGGTGGTACATATTCATCTTCATCTTGTTGAACCCTTCGCCTATTTCTAGGCGGTTCATCATGGATAGATGCAGCATCAAATGCCATTCTCCTTTCGGGGTGAAGTGGTCCCCTTCAAAGAGGAGGGCGTCTCCTTCTTGGTGGCATCTATACGATAACACATAAAATTATATAAGAATTCTTGACAATAAGGATAACGTGAATTTACACATAATGATGACTTTAATTGACATGAGAAATTTCCTATGCTTCATGGTATTACTTATTCTATACAACTTATATAACCTATTTATGTCTAATCTAGACTTAACTTATGCTATAATACCAACCTTGTCACGACCCGACTTTCGAGCCGCAACAATCCTAGAGCATAGGTAAGCTTAAGGCTACTGAAAATCCATAGGAACCTTACCAATCAATCATCCATAACGGTATCATGCAATCCAATCACACAATCTCCCAAGATCTAAACCTGACATTCATACTAATCCATATTCATCAATATCATTCATAATTCATATATAAAGTCATCTTACATACTACAACATTCATTACATTTACCATGAAGCATCTAAATGTTTACATCATTTAAGTTTACATATAACATAAATGAAGATTGAGCTTTACATTAATCACCCAAGTTTTCGAGGATGAAGAAGAATGCCTTGGAAACCGAAATGATAAACTATAGCTCACCTGAAAATTGGAATCACTAATGAGATAAAGTAGTGAGTAATGATTATACTACTATAACCTATGAAGCTTGGTGATTCAAGGTCGGTTTATAATAACAGTTTATGGTTCATCAATCAATAACAATAACCAATCGGTTCAATAACAATAATCAAGTGGTTCAAAATCAATAACCAATCAGTTCAATGACATCAATCGATTGGTTTAATAACAAAAATCAATAGGTTCAATAACAATAACATATCATTTTGAGCAGAAATATATCAATACAATGACAGTATTAAGTACCTATGTCTTAACGTTCCCTATGAAAAATGACATTTTTCTCATAGGCATTATCGAGAACTGAGGCATAGGACTTACTCATCAAATCAATAAAGGTAGAGGCTCATCTATTCGGAGCATACCCTCATCTCTACGTTAGATTGATCAGATCTTATGGCTAGGACGACAAACCCTTCCTAGCTAGGACTTGGATACTTTACTCTATCCAACGGAGTACACTATGCATAATGCCTGATGTTTTACCCTACATCAGAATTAGGGATTTCTACTTCCGGTTCATAGTCATTTAGGATTGTACAATGGTTAACAATATGCATGGATTATCAATGAATCAATAATCATGGTTTCAATTCAATATCATGAAAGGATTTTTCACTTGGGTTCATGTATACAATAAAATGGAATATCACAAAGGATAATTCAATAGCATTTATCAATAATCATTTTGTGGTCATGAAAGAATTAGGCATTTATGCCATAAGATTCAAACACAAATATAATAGTATAATTATCACTCACCTTAATAATGAAAATCCCAAAATAGCTTGCAATTAGCCTCTATAGCAAGCAAATATGATGGTCACATCTTTTATCATTATCATCTCTTCTATCTATATGAGGAGCTACATAATCTAACCATAGAAATAACAATTAAATCAATAATCTATGACCTTAACTCATTAAACAATGCTAACTCATCTTAATCTTACCATAACCTTACACCCATTTAAAGTAATTGAAAGGAAATGAAGAAAAATGTATAAACCCTAATTTACCTTCACTTAAATGCCTCATCAAGGAAAGAGGGAATGGATGCTCCAACCTTAGATCCTCTTAAAGATGCAATGAATGAGCCTTCTTAAACTTAGAATGAGTAGATTTAGCGATTCTAGAGAGAAAATAGGTTTTAAAACTCGAAAAAATCGGGTGGAAATGAATTTAGGGATTTAACTCATTTGTATAGAGCTATTTCTCGATTCTATCCCTGATGGGAGTCATGGTCACTACTTGTCAGTCGCGGTCGTGATTCACCATCACGGTCACAATATGGTCGTAACGGTCATAATATGGTACTGTTCACATGACTGTTCACTCCTATATCGCGGTCGCTATCTTCCTTTAACATTTTACAAATTTCATACAGAAGGGTTCAGGGTCACCATCGCACCCACCGTCGCGGTTGTAACAAAGCTTCGCGGTCGCTACCTCCCAATAGCGGTTGCAACTTACGCTCTATTGCTCCATTTAAAGAATCATTCTTCAATTCTTAAAATTTCATCTATAACTCAATCATACATATGATATGCTATCAGTAAATCATTCATATAGTCAACAGAAAGTCCATGCATATATTCGGGGTATTACAACGTACTACCAAAAATACACGATTTAGCGACTACAAAAAGTAGTTGCTAATACAATTTTTCTTGTCGCTAAATTTATTTAGCGACTAAAACACATAGTCACTAAATCTCTTCTTGCTAAATTTTTTAAAGAGAAAAATAGTCGCTAATTATCGAGCAAAATAGTCGCTAATTACAGACAAAAATAAAATAGTCACTAATTAGCGACTACAAAATTAGTCGCCAAAGTATGAAAATAGTAGCTAATTAACTACCAAAGTCAGTGTGACTTGACTATAGACTGCAACTAAATGGCGATTAAAATTTGTAGTCACTAACATTGGCGACTACAAATTGTAGAAGCTAAATATAGTTTCTAAATTTATTTTAATTATTATAAAAAGTATAATATATACAAAATATATTTGATTCACAAAAAATTTAAAATTAAATTTTTAAATTTTTATCTATTAATATATTAATAAAATGTACAATTAATTTAATAAAAGAGTAATTAAATGTAAATATGTACAAAAAAGATATATATAGTTTGTTGCAAATGAGTGGATGGATCATTGGCGGCGGTGGCGGTATGAGGGTTGATAGCTGAATGCTCATCTGTGGGATGAACATAGGGCATAGTCAATGTAGTATACGGCGTTGGGGCACAACTCCCAACATATCCCGAACCTCTTGCTGTCCCGCGCTGAATGTAGATGTGAAACTGTTGTGCAGCAATTGAAGCTCGGTCTGAATCTCCTCCCAGATCAATTCCTCAACGCGTTCCTCAGTCATCGGGGGTTGATGCATTGGTTGGGAGGAGCTTCCAGCCTAATATTCAGCAGAACGATTCCCAATCCCATAAATGAGACGTTGTCTCTTCTGTTCTGCAGTTATAATGTGTAGATAGATAGCATCCTCATCCATGACAGGGGGCTGCACCTTCTTCCCCTTTTCACCCTCCCCATTAGATTGGGCTTGTGTAGCAGCTGCCACCTCCTTGGCCACCGCCTGCTGCACAGCCTCTTGAAACTAATAATGTTAAATGTGAATTAATAACACATATATGTAGTAATATTAAATTAAAAAAATTAATATTTATTTATAAACAATTGGTTTGAGAAAAAGAAATTACTGCTATTTGCCTCGATCTCGAGTCAACCCATTCCCGAGTAGATTTGGAGGTGTGTAACCTCTGATGTAGTTCGAGAAGGGTAGGCTGCCTTCTTAACTCTTGAGCCTATTGTAATACCCTAGACCTTAGATAATTTATTTTGTACAAGTATATATTCAATTGAATGCTTAATGATTTGAAATATGATTTGAATGTGATTTCATGAGAAGTGAGTTATTGAATTTGTGATTAAATTCTATGAGGAATGAGTATATGTGATTAATATGTATATGGATAGTATTGATAAGTGATTAAAAGGTGATAGGCTATTGCCATGAATTGCGAATAGTGGATAGTATATGGACCATTTTGGTAATATGTTTTGCTGAACATGTGATTGTAAGAAAATTGGTAAATTATGTTTTGTATGGTTCATTGAACCTAGTCAAAATGAGTCACTCTTCTTGTAAATGGTTTTGAATTTAAGGACTTAAAAGAAATTTGGCCATCATCTATTGGATTTGAAGATCAAAACAAAAATCATTTCTTCATCTTCTTATTTTCTCTAAAGCAAGAACACAAACTTTTCTCTCAAAAGTTCTCTCAAATTTCTCTTCTTCTCTTCTTCTTTTTGTGATTGATCAAGAGAAAGTCACCACCAAAAAGAAAGATCCTAAGGTAATGATCCAAGATCTTGAGTTTCTTTACAATTGTATGGTGGTTATTTATGTTGATTTAAAATTCTTCTTTCTTTGATGAAGATGAAATGGGTTTCAAGAAACAAGAGTTTTCTTTGATTAAATGCATTTAGATGATGATGATTAACTTGATTTAAGAAATATTGGGTGCATGGAAATGGATTTACCAAATGGGTTTCAAGATTTCACATTTTGTTGATGATGAGTTGAATCAAAAAAGGGTTTTAAAGATTTAACTGTTATTCTAAGTTTTGGTTGTTAAAATGAGTTTAACTTTGTGAAAATTGCATGTTTTGCTAATGATTTAGCTTGGGCATGAAATGGGTATAATCATCTCTAGCTAAATTAGAAGTTGGATTGAGAATCATGCACGAACTAAGGCCACGTCCTAACCCACACCCTTAACCTTGGGCGTGGGATAAGCAAATTTTGGTTCTATGTAATTTTTTTTGAACCCACGCCTTGACCCACGCCCGTGGCCTAGGGCGTGGGGCAAGCATGATTTGGTTCTGCCAAAAATTTCTTTGTCACACGCCCTGACCCATGCCCTTATCTCAGACCGTGTGACCTGTTTTTTTTATGTTTTTAATTCTTTTCGAAGCATACCAATTGCTATGTGTATATGTGATCAATATGAGGCATAATTGAGTAAGATTTGGACATTTGTCCAAGGTCATTTAGACCCATTAGAAAGTATATGTATCGATTCTTGAATCATTGATCGTATTGATTGAAATGTGTTTAATGCGCAAGTGTGTTCTAAGTATAGAACTAGAAGTATGAGGATTATAATCTATCTTGGTCCTATAGATGAGTTAGGGAATGATGATCTAATTGTGTTTAATTGGAAAATGGTTCATGTAGAACCCAAAGACAAGGAACAAGAAGAATTGGGTGATCATCATTTCTGTTTGTGCTAATTGGAGCAAAGGAAGTTAAGGTGAG
>CATKHJ010180946.1:0-31247 GCA_949750685.1 Vernicia montana
TATCAGTAGCTTCATTGTATCCTGAAGGGTTTGCTGTACTCATTGCAATTTAGAGAGCAAATAAACCTTTAGGAAAGTGGCAGGAAGATACACGCCTTGAAGCCTTGTTGAATTCTCTGTTTTATAACTTCTCTCTAACAATAGCTAGGGTTTTCAATGATCGAATGGGTTCAATAATTATCAATAAATTTATAATTTTTCATATTCAAAAGGTTTACAATGATCATGGAATGCAATGGTATGTACATATTATATTAATAAATTGTTTACTCACCTCATCGCCTAATCTCCTAATTTATAGCACAGACAAAATTGATGATCCTCTACTTCACGTTTGCCATTCCTTATCTTGATTTATTCTTGACTCTACATTAATCATTGCGCATCTAAATCATATATAGCACATTGTTACTCATTGTTGAGAGTAAACTAATCCTTAAGTTATTTCCTTAGTTTATAACTCTAATACTCAATTTAAGACTTAACTTAATATAACCTCACTAACCACTAATCAATATAAGTCTAACACATATAAATTAATTTATCCACATATTTTTTATAATTTTCAAACAATATATACTTATAATTACTCTTTGGCCGAATGTTCCACTATTGAATTTCTCAATCTCATTCTCTTATTTCACAATTCAAATTTTATACTCATTTTCAACTCAAATAATTATCACTTTACTCATATATTTATGTTTAATAAATAAAAATCATTAAAGTTCTTTATAAAAATATTTCTTCTTCAATTCTCAATTAAAAACAATTTGAAACTCATGTAAAAATATAAACTTATAATATATAAAGAAATTCATTAATTATATAAATTCATGTTTCATATTTATTATTGCTTATAATAATACTCGTGAAAATATTTTAATTAAATTTAATTATATAATGAAAACTTATATATATATATATATATATATACACACACACATATCGAAAGAAAATAACATAAATAATTTTACTCCATTAAAAGTTGTATTTGATTTATTATAATCATATATATATATATATATACAAATATGTATATTTAAGGAAAACACATAAATAATTCATTTATTATTTAATCAAAACGGTAATAAAACTATATATGATTATTCTCAATAAATTCATAAAAATTCATACAATACTATTTTCTTTTGCTTATAATAATATTATAATAATATCTATATAATAATCAACTATATAATTACTAATAAATTAAAAGAAAATTCATACAACTTACTAATAATCAATTAGAAAATTATCAATAATTTAATTTCATCTTAATAAATTTCATATAATTTCTTAACAATTTAATTTATCCACCTAGCATTAAAAAAATACATATAGGCAAAGTACTAATTTTTCAAATAATTAAACATTGAAATTAACTTAATGGAAGAACATTTTAGGCTTACCGAAACTGATTTCTTACAAATTAACCTCGGAATCAGTATGTACGTATGAGAAATAGCCCACTGAGACTTATGAGTCGTCGGCGGCACATGGGCCCACGCTCCAGTGATCTGCCGGCGACGCGTCGCCACAGCCGGTGGCTGCTGGAGACAAGGTTTACACTGAACGATAGCTCTCGAGCCGCTGAGTCCAAATCTGTAGGCAGTGTCAACTCACTCGCCCTATATTCGCCAAAAAATGCCTCGAAAAGTCAAATTCCTATTTTCTCCGATCTGATGTTATGGTCAACGATAGGCAAAGAGGTGGGTATCAAATTGAAGCTGGGGATGAGATGATTCTAACGAGGTAAGAATCTTCAAGAACGGAGGCCTGGTTTGGCCTAAATCGCTACCTAAAATTCTCGGTGTCGATAGAGCTTTAACCGAAGCGTGAGCTACGCACCAGTGGCTGTTGGCAACGAGATCGGTGGTTTTGGACTCGTCGAGAGGTGGGCTCTCTCCTGGTGATGGTGGTGTCTATAGAAGGTCGGCTGGTGATCAGGGTTCGTTGGTGAAAGTTCTCTCTTTCTCTCTCCTCCCTATTTGATTTTCTCTCTCTCCCTATCTGTGCATTTTTTTTTCTCCATATGATACTTTTATGATATATATATATATATTCAATTAAATAATATACCAATAAAACCATTTAACTTAATGGTTAATTGCTTACTTATATTCTTATAGGTCACAAGTTTGAACCACGACATTTACACATTTTTGTATATTTTTATTTTTTTTATACACTTTCATTTTATTTTAAAAACAAAAATCTT
This sequence comes from Vernicia montana, assembly GCA_949750685.1. NCBI lineage: Eukaryota > Viridiplantae > Streptophyta > Magnoliopsida > Malpighiales > Euphorbiaceae > Vernicia > Vernicia montana. The sequence continues at coordinate 2,222 of CATKHJ010180946.1, forward strand.
GAATTATTATTATTATTATTATATTTAATTTATTTATTTTTTTTTAATACTCAACTCTTTAGTAAATAAATTATAATAAATCAAAACATTAATTATTAATTTCATAATTTATTTTCATAGAATATTTTCTTTACATTAAATTATCATTTAAATATCAATATAATAATATAGATAAATTTATTTCCTTTCTAAGATGAAAATTTGAAAGTTAATAAAAAGTCGGGTTATTACAAGTGTATTGCTACAGCTTCAGAATGTGTGAACCTTCTTAGTCGTTCTACTCGTTATGGGCATATGGCTTTGAAGATTGATATCCGCAAGGCATTTGATTCTATGAGCTGGGAATTTATTGATGTTGTCTTGATAGCTTTGGCTTTAACGGGATTTTCTGAGGATGGGTTCAATCTATTTTTCGATCAGCTAGACTTTTTATCCTAATCAATGGCACTCTTAGAGGCTACTTTGCTTGCTCAAGAGGTATTCAACAGGGAGACCCCCTCTCACCTCTTCTTTTTTGCCTTGCAGACTATTTTCTCAGCTATTGGATTACCAAATTATTTGAGGATGGGTCTTTTCAGCTTTTGCAAGCTGGTAGAAATGTTAGAGCCCCTTCGCATTTATTTGTTGTTGATGATATTCTCATCTTTAGGATGACAACAATGGATAATATTCAGATGCTTAATCAGGTGTTTACAACTTATGGTCAACCTTTCAGGTCAGCAAGTTAGCTAGGACAAATCATATATTATTTTTAGTCCTCATATTGGCCCTGGTCGTAGAGCCAGATTACTTTCTCATTCTGGCATGAAGCTGGGAAAGCTTCATTTTCTTTACTTGGGTGTTTCACTCTTTCAAGGTTCTCCCACTCGAGCTCATCTACGGAATATTGCAGATAAAATTCTTTCCAAATTTGACAGCTGGAAAGGAACTTTTTTTTATTGATGGGAGGTCGGTTATGCTTGGTTTCATCAGTTATTTACAGCCCTTTCTTACACTCTTTTATGGTTTATCCTTGGCCAAAATCTCTCTTAACTTACATGGAGCGTGCCATTTGAAATTTCATTTGGTTGAGATATGTTATTATTAAGAAGACGGTTGTTGTTTCTTGGAGTATTTGTTGCTCTCCTAAGAGTGTTGAGGGCTTGGGTCTTAAGTGGTTGAGTAATTTGAATCTTTTAAGCAAATTTTCTTGGCGTATAAGATCTAGCCCATCTTTTGTCTTCAGCTTTCTCTGATCGAGATTTCTGAATTCAGTCAATCAACCTCGCTCTTCTTATATTTGCTCTTCAATTTGGAGTTCAGTGAAACCTGTCTTTGTTGATTTAATGAAAGATGCAAGATGGATTGTGGGGAAGCATTCTAGGCTTTCTTTTTGGCATGATGTTTGGATTGATGAATATGTTGCATATAAATATAATATTCCTATAAGAGATAGACCGTCTCTTACGAATTTATTTTCGAATTTCTATAATGATAATGTTTGGCATCTTCCGTTGGATTTCTGTTCTAATTACCCAGAAGTGGCGAACGAAATTTGGGGATTTTCTCCCTCATATCTATTGAAGGACAAGCTGATATGGTGTGGTTCTTCTTCGGGAGAGGTAAGCTGCAAATTGGTTATGAAAGCTCTCTCCACTTACCGTCCTACTGTTTTATGGCGCAAGATGGTCTGGAACCATTATACATCCCCATTAAAAGTTCTTATTTGTTGGCGCATTATCCATCATCGTGTTCCTATGGATGATACTCTTCGAAAGTGTGGATTTCTTATCACTTATTGATGTTAGATGTATAATGCAGGTTATGAAAATGTTGAGCATTTATTTTATAAATGTCCATTTGCGATGAGTCTTTGGCAAGCCCTGGGTGACATTTTTCAGGTGCAATTTATTCAGGCCTCTTCCCCCAGTGAGCTTTTTCTTAATGATTGCAGCATTGGTTTAATCTCTCAACTAAAGACTATATGGCTAGCTGGCATCATTACTTCCTTTTGGGTAATTTGGCCCATGTGAAATGATGCAACCTTCAACAATGTTGCCCCTTCTCTTTTCTCAGCGTTAAAAATTGTTTTGAGGTCTATTCATGACTGTAGTAGGTTTCATATGGGACACATGGTCAATTCTCAACGTAATCTAGCTATTTTAAAGCTTCTTCGAATTAAAGGTATCTTTGGCCCATCTTTTAATGTCATTTCGGTTATATGGTTGGCCCCTCCCCAAGGTTGGGTGAAGATCAATACTGATGGGGCAACTCATGGTGCTCTTGGTCTAATGGGTGGTGGTGGGATATTTAAAAATATTCGGGCTTTCCTAAGGGGTGTTTCTCAATCACTCCTAATCATCAATTTTATAAGAAAAGATATGATTTTTCCCTTTGCTTCTTGTACTTTTTGGCTCTGTATTCACTATTTTAAAAGTGTTTTCCCACTCTAGCTACCTGCACATTCATATAATGATATGAATCCTATTGCATCCAATCTATTGATTTTGACACCCACTTTCTACCACAAACATGTTCTACTCAATATTCTCAATAGGACCTCATAACTAAACCGTAAAGACTCCAAACTTTCATTATGATGTCTCGAGTTTAAATCTTGCTAGATAGTGTAGAAAAAAAGGAAAAAAAAAATAGTCATTAGAATGCAAACAAGGAAGAGGGTAGTGCATGCTCAAGTTCCAATGTGCACTGTTATGCAGTGTATATGTTACTAAAAAACTTTTGTTGTTTTTAATTCTTCTTTATTTATATTATTTTGTTTATCAGTTTGACCCAAATTTGGTTTTGCTAACTTGCAGAAGTTCAGATTAAATATGTTATCACTATCTTATCTCCTCTAAAGAGGCATCTGAATATGAGAAAGTTTCCAAGAACTTTCAGATTGTACAGTGTTATCAACAGAATAACTATCTATTGTGCTGCAAGCACAACAATAATGGAAAATTTCTAGTACAATTCCAGTAGCCATTTTCACAAGAACTAAAAAGATTATGAAGATATATGGTTCTTGTTTTAAATTGCTTCTGATAAACATTTCTTGTTTTACATTGTTTTTTAATAACAAACTAGGACTCAAACTAATCGATCAACATCTTTCAGCTTCCTTATCATCTTTTAATCTTGTTTATAAACACTTCCACCCTTTTGTTTATCAACAAGGAGCTTTCCAACATTGGCTCTGTATGTATGTCGTCAACTTCTTTAAATTTCATCTTCTCTCTGATTAGGTCAAGTTAGAACATCAGCAGTCTATATGCAATTCCCTAGTTAATAACTAAAAAAACGAACATTTTATATAATAAATGCACTTGAAAATTTTGCATATGATGCTCAAACACAAAGCACTAAATGGCAAAAAATATTCATGCAGGTTTTTGAAATTGTTGAGACTATAAGAATTATTTTCGATATTACTCAATTGATAGTTGTTCTGGAATTAGAATATCCCACAACTCATCCTGATTCCTCCATTGTGGCAATATGTCTTTCAGACTCTATCACACTAATAACCTTGCCTTATGCATTAGTGCTTATACAAGATGAAAATTGAAATGCATTAAGGTTACTGCTTATCCATGATGAATGAGTCACAAACCTGAAGTGGATTTGATATCCTTTGATGTGATGCAAGTGGGGATGAATGTGGCAGAGGGCTACGACTACGACTTCTATTGTTGTGTCCAAGACTTCGAAGATCAGCACTGCTGCCTTGCGGATCATTGTTCCTTCCTAGGTTTCTCAACCGGTTAAGCTCTGGCACTATAACTGTGGCAAGATGTGGTCTGTCCTTCTTTCTTAGTTCAGCACATTTCAGTGCCATTTTGGCAAAAGTTAAAGCTTCTTCAACAGGCCAGTCTAACACTGCAGGGTCAAGCATTTCTTCAAATGTTCCTCTTTCAATGGCCTTTCCCACTTGATGGGCAAGACCCATTGGAGTCTTGGCAGTAATAATTTGAAGCAACATTATTCCCAATGAGTATATATCCGATCTTGTAGTCAACATTCCTGTTTGTTGATATTCAGGATCTATATAACAAAATGTACCTGCAGCTGAGGTCATGTGATATTGTGTGACACTATCAGCTACAGATGGTGGGACTAAACGTGCCAGGCCAACATCACTAATCTTGCTCACATAGTTACGGTCTAAGAGAATGTTAGCTGGCTTAAGGTCTCGATGGACAAGTGGCTCAGGCTTTGCTTGGTGGAGGAATAGAAGAGCAGTTGCAATTTCAGAAGCTATCTTGAATCGTCTCCTCCACGAAATTGGTGGGGTGTTGTCTCTTCGAAGCAGCCTATCTTCCAAGCTGCCATTTTCCATATATTCATATACCAAGCATCCATACTCCGGACAAGCACCAAGAAGAAGAACCATGTTTGGGTGTCTAATGCAGCTCAGAACCTCAACCTATAAATTATCACAGTAAATTAGTCATGCTAAATTATACATATCAGTTAATGCTGTAGGAAATTATTGAGGCATCTTACCTCCTGTTGGAATTGCTTCTTTCCTTGAGCAGCATCAGGTCTTAAAACCTTGATAGCAACTGGTGTATGATCAAGTTTGCCTTTGTACACAGGTCCATATCCACCTTCACCAATTTTATTGGATTGTGAGAATTTTTCTGTGGCTTCTTCTATCTCTTCAATAGTGTATTTTCTATACCGAACATCATTATGTGCCAAAGCAGTAAGCGCACGGTTCTTCTCTTCTGCCTCTCTCTTGGCTTTCATCTCTGCATATTTTCTTTTTTGTGCTTCCATTTCTGCTAACCTCTGCGCTTTATCAGCTGCTTCCATAGCAGCTTTGCATTTAGCTTTCTCCATCTCTGCGATGGCAAGAGCTGCCTCTTCAGCAAGCCTAGCTTCCTCGAATCTACGAACCTCCTCCATTTTCCATTGATGAAGCTCATTAGCCTGGACACACAACATTCAAAATTAAAACCTTTTTGATTTATTAATGTTTGAACATGTAATCATGGCATAAAATTACCTTCTTTTTGGCAGTGAGTGCTTCTCTACAAGCTGTGCTGTACATGTCTATAGTCTGTTTAAGTTCAAGCTTGAGTCTTCTCATCTCAGCTTCTAATTCTCGCTGCATTTCACAATTCCATTAATGTTATCAGTATGTTTTTTATCTTTAAACAAGGCATGTTTTTTTTCTTTCTAATTATATGTGTTATATATGATGTGTATCAATTTGCACTTACTGAAGATTGTGAGCTAACATCCTTGGGAGATGTCATAGAATAGTCTGAAGAATTTTGGGATGAACCATCTAAGGATCCCATTACAAGTGGCCCTGAAAAATCAGAATCTTCAGAAGTAGAATCACGGCTAATTGACATTCTTGTTGCTATCCCTGGGAAAGAAATGTCAATGCTATCTAAAGAGATATTGGATGGAGTTCTGCATCTTTCGCGAAATGGCCCTCTAAATGAATCAGTGGTTTTTTCATAATGAAGTCTTTCTGATCCTGCATTTCTCAAATATCCTTTTGCAGGTCCTCTAAATTAACCAAAATAGAAAGGAAATGTAACATTAAACAAAAACATATATACGATGTATCCACGAAAGTGAAGATTATATTTAGATTAAAAAAATAATAATTTCTTACCTAATCCCATCTTCATGTTCAGAATGATCATGTGGGTTTGGAGATGGAAGTGCTAGTGGAGAAGGTACCTTCGGTGGAATGGGAGGATTAGCAGCAGGCCTTTGTGCTGTTCGCACAGACATAATCTTTCCTTTGGAAATTACATAAACAGAACAAAAATCTGGTGCAGATTTAATTAAGCTAGTTGGCACATCTTGGTTTTTAAATTTCCTGTCCACAGTCACATAACATAATACATACATTATTTTATTCAAAATCATAATTTTTCTGAACTTTTGTAATTATTTTATTAATGAATTTATGAACCTGGTTAGAGCATTTCTTGTGGAAGCACCAACAGCAATACTTCCAATATAGTTTTTGCTTATATAGTCTAAGAGTGCTCTTGCAACATCAGTATCATCAAGTACTACCTCCTTTAACTGAACCTGTATTTTATTTTTTTGAGATGCATAAATTTCATAAGAAATTGTTGAAAAATATATCATTTTCAAGATCAAGAAATGATATAAACTACTAACCCCTTTACGAGCACAATATCCTCGGAAGGGAATGAAAAGTTGTTGCACCTCCTCAGATTCAGAATCATTTCCATTAGCACCATCTACAAGAATCTCAAAATCGAACCAAATTCAAATCTCATATATAATTAATTAATGTTATATACAATTTGGTAATGCAAATATTTTGTTATTATTTTTTAAGTGTGTTTGATGCACATTAAAAAAGTTATTACTTCATCCATCTTAAAATGTTTAGCTCCCTTTTTTTTTTTTTTTGGATGTTCCAAAAAGATTGTCACATTTCTACCACTATTATTATTTTTTAGTTTTTACTTGATTTTCTTTTTTTACCCTTTATTAATATTTATCTTGATTTAAAAGAATTTGTGATAAAATGTGAAATTAATTATGATTTTATATTTTCAAAACAAATACTATTACTCCATTAAATTTAGAATAGAGTTCCAACTTCCCATACAAAAATTAATTTAAAATTTCTTTATACAAAATGTTATTTTCCTTTGAATCTCTTCTTTAAAAAAATAATTTATTACTATTAAGGGTATAAAAAGAAAAATATCATTTTATTTATTATATTCTTAATCTTTATGCAAAAAAGAAGGGAGCTAAACATTTTGGAATGGAGGTAGTATATTATTTACCATGACTATACATTCAATTTCAGTAATTATATTTATAAGTAATTTAAACAGGCGAAATGCATATTTTGACACTCATACTTTTATAAAAAAAAAAAAAGTATTGTTGCACCCTAAACTATCAAAATAGCTTATTTAATCTTTCAACTTTTAAAAATAACTTATTTAACCTCTCAACTTTTCAATTTTGTATATAATTAACACAAAAAATTCTAATCAGCAAATTGCGTGAGGATACGCATATCATAGCGAGTTAAATTACTAAAAGATTCAATTAGAAAGAAATGTTATTAAAACAAGAAAGAATAAAATTTAAAGTAAAAAAGAGATAAATTGATGAATGACTATTAAATTTAACTATTAACATATTCAATTTTTATTGACATGTACGCGCTTAAAATCACATGTTTATGAACATTGGAGTATTAAATATATACAAAATAAAAAATAAAAAATAAAAGTATAGGAATTAAATAGGCTATTTTTAAAATTTATGGTGTCACAAAACTTTTTTAATAAAGTTTAAGAGTTAAATTATGCATTCAACCAATTTAAACATGATCAAGAGTGTTTGAATTCGAACCCTGATGTCCTACATTAGCTAGAACTCGACCACTGAGCTGTAAGCTCGATAGTACATTGCATTTCGCTGTATTTAAATGAGAAATTGTGAGTTCCAACCCACTTCGACCCAATTGAGAAAAGAAAAAAATAAAAATAAAAACATAATATTTGTTAAAAAAAAAAAAAAAAAAAAAGAGAAATGAGGGAAGGTACCTACGATATTGATGGTTCTTGTGCTTAACATGAACAAGGATGATAACTGGGTTGTTGATAATAAGATGATCAATAGCCCACCGGACAGCATGTTGGCTGTTCTTGTCTTTATCAATGGCTACGGCGGTGGCATTCATGAGGGAAAGGACATCATCAGTAGGGACAAGAGCCATTCAGGAAACAAAATCAATATGAATTAAATTACAGTCTGTGATGATGCCAAGAAAATTGAAATTGGCTTGGCACCGCCAACACTGCTTGCACCCCACACTCAAAGGTCTCCAAAACTGCTGGTTTTGGTTTTTCTGGCCTTTCTATTACAAAAGAAAGAGGAAAAACAAAACAAAACAAAACAAACAAACAAACAAAAAAAGAAAAGAAAGGAACAAGGAAGGGGAAGGAAAGAGAGAAATGGAGAGAAGAAAGAAGCTAACCCAACCCAAATTAGCTTCTTTCTCTTGCTGTCCAGGTGGAGTTGCAACACCATGTAAATTGTAAAATCCATCAAAACTAAAACCAACATAACTAACTTTTAATTTTTTTTGTGCCTCTCCTCTATTTACTTGTTTTAGCCTTTTTTGACCAAGCCATTCTTCATCCTTTATATGGTAAATAACTAAATTTTTTCTATTTGCCTGCCTTCAAACTAAACTTATCATTAATTATCTAATTGATCAATGCCCTTAATTAATTAATATTCTAATGCTTAGCTCTTTTAGATGATAAATTCTCAATTAAACCAATTACTATTCAACTATCAAATGAATTCCATTTAAAGAGATAAGTATTATGTGATTGTGGAAAAAAATACACTATTTTTACATATATTGGGTATATCCAATCATTTTCCATCCATTTCTCTTTCCATATAATATTATCACAAAAAGTAATAAATGTTTTACAAAATATTTTCTAGGATCACCCAATAGGGGTGTAATCGAGCCGAACCGAGCCGAACTTTAGCTTGTTCAGACTTGACTCGATATTTTTATTTTCGAACTCGAGCTTGAACTCGAGCTTGAAAACTATGTTCAAACTCGGCTCGTTCAAACTCGAGCTCGAATTGAGCTCGGCTCGTTAAAAAATTACAATCGAGCTTCTCGAGCTCGGCTCGTTAATAAATTACAATCGAACTAAGTTCAAACTCGAGTTCGACTCATTTTGAAACTCGTTTATAATTTATCAAAATACTCAACTTTCTAAATATTTATTTTTAATAAAATAACTATAACAAAAATATTTAAAACTAACATAAAAGCAAAACTATCCAATTAGTGAAAAAAAAAATCTAATCATAAAATTGAGTATCACATGTATTACAAATATATTAATTAATAAAAAAAATATTTTTAAAGATTAGAATATTAGATTATATAATAAGGAAATATTATATTATCTTAATTATGAGAATATATATTTTAGTCAAATTGAATTGCCAAAAATTTATAAAAGTATTAAAATATATTTTTTGAAGTGCCAATATTATTAAGTTAATAATAATAATAATAATAATAATAATAATTAAGTTGTTCATGAGCCTATTAATCGAGCTTTTCGCGAGCCTATTCACGAGCTTATAATCGAGCTGTTCACGAGCCTAATCGAGCCGCGCTTAACATTGCTCAAGTTCGGCTCATTTATTCATCGAGCCTTAAAGTAAGGCTCAAGTTTGACTCGTTTATAAAACGAACTGAACGCGAACGAGCTTTTATCGAGCCGAACACCGAGCCGCTCGCGAACGGCTTGGCTCATTTACACCCCTATCACCCAATCAATATCTATACAAGTTATTTATTATTTTCTTTTTTTTTATCAATTATTATGTAAATATATAGTCAATTATACTTAGGCAGTGTTTGATAATGTTATTGAACACTATAAAATTAAAATTTTCAACATTTAATCATTTTAAATTATTTAGTATGGCTAGTTTTAAAAATTTCAATTAAGTTAAAAATCACTTAAAATAGTAAGTCAAAATTTTTAACTTAAAATTTATACTGAATATAATAAGTGATTATATTTTTAATATTTTTACAATTTAAAAATTATATTACTTATTTTATTCGATACTTAAAATTTAACATTATTTAATTTTTTAATTTGATCAAACCACATTAATTTAATTGATTTTTTTAATGATGCGAAGATAAGTTTGAAATTTTGAAATCTCAAATTGGGCTATTATTTATATGTAGCAGTCAATCTCAAATTGGGCTTTGATGTTAGACCTAACAAAGGCCAGTCCATTTGATAACCGGCGTCGTTTCAGCATTGAAAACGATACAAAATCACACAGGTTGAAATCATAAAGAAGTTGGTAAAATCCAAAGTGTTGTGTTGTGCGAGTGTATTGTATATGGTGGTCGATAATGTCTTCAATATACGTGCTTGAGCCGCCGACGAAGGGGAAAGTGATACTAAACACGACGTACGGTCCACTGGACATTGAGCTTTGGCCAAAGGAAGCCCCAAAAGCCGTTAGAAACTTCGTCCAGCTCTGCCTCGATGGTTACTACGATAACACCATCTTTCACCGTATTATCAAAGGCTTCCTCATCCAGGGCGGTGACCCCACTGGCACTGGCACTGGTCTGCAATTTTGAACTTTCTTAGTTTGTTTTTCCAAGTTTTGGTTGAAGATTATTGGTTGCTTTAGCTAATTAATTGGCTTATTTATGGTTTGCTTAATTTGAGGGTTCTTTTAGGGTTTTATTATTGTTTTTTAATCTAATTATTGCCTTTGTAATTAGTTTCAACCAAAAATGCTATTTAACTAATGCAGATTGTAGATTACAGTAACAAAATTATCTAACATTTGTATGACTCAGATTGTTTGATTTTTTGGTTGTCTGCATGTCAAAATGCTAATAATTTGACCTTATTTCAATTTGCTGAATGTGTAATGATTTCTGGTAACACTTAATTGAAATTGGTGTTGGTGCTTATTGATATCTGTAGGTGGTGAAAGTATATATGGAAGTGTTTTTAATGATGAATTCCATTCTCGACTAAGATTCAACCACAGGGGCATAGTTGCATGTGCAAATACTGGGTCCCCACATTCAAATGGGAGTCAATTCTTTATCTCCTTGGATAAGTGTGATTGGCTTGATCGGAAGAGTACCATTTTTGGAAAGGTAATGTTGATTTTTATTTTTATTTTTTTTTCGAAGGTAATGGTGATTTTGAATTTTTCTCATTAATTTATAGTTTGAGTTGAACTGTGGAATATTTTTTTTTTCAGGTTACTGGAGATTCAATATATAATCTTCTCGCCTTTGGTGAGGTTGAAACTGATAAAGATGATCGGCCATTGGATCCACTCCCTAGAATCAAATCAGTTGAGGTAGGACTTTCTCTATTTTCTGAAATGTACATCTTTCTTAGAGGTGGCTAGGTAGCAATATCTGAAACCATTGCAGCTTTTATGCTTCTGACAGTTGAGATGAATGATCCTGCAACTGCTTGCTTGTGGTATAGTTGGCAATTTTTATGAGCAACATATGCTTATATAGCATTTTGACTGGATGTTCTAGTCTTGTAGAAACAATGATAACTTTCATCTTGGATTTTCATGCATCTGTTATTTATCTTTCTTATATACTTTATTTTCACATTTTTTGTATCAATTTGAGTGATTTTTCATTGTCTTGATAATATCTTTTTGTCAAAGTCTTGGAGAAGTTTAATTACTGGATTCCTTATTCAAATCTGTCTTTTAGGTATTATGGAACCCTTTTGAAGATGTTTTTCCTAGAGGACCTGCCAAGCCTTTGAGCCAATCTGCAACAGAATCTGAAAATAAAGATTCAAAAAAGAAAGCTGTGAAGTAAGTTCTCCACCAATCACCTTTCCTCCATGAGCCAATGGAATGGCATATTTTGGAAATTGAAAAACATTTATTTCCATCAATGTTATTATTTAAGGTGTACTATATCTGCATGATGCAGAAAGTTGAACTTGCTTTCATTCGGAGAAGAAGCTGAAGAAGAGGAAAAGGAATTAGCAGCTGTAAAACAAAAAATTAAGAGTAGTCATGATGTATTAGATGATCCTCGTCTCTTAAAGGTAGAGCATCCAAGTAAAGAACTGCTAATGGTTCAATTTTGTGTGAAATATTTTATGATCACGTTCAGGAGTGATCCAAATATAAAATTAATAATGTATAATCTGGTACTATTTCACCTTTTTATGATATTGTAAAACTAGGTTATGACCCATAATAATGCGGCACAAAAACTCCTACAAACCAAGACATAAGACATTGAATCATGTGCGTTTTCATTTCCATTTTTAAACACTAACTGTAATTGGAAAATAAAAATGTCCTTGAATGGTCAAACAAATGTGAGATCAATAGTCTTTAGTTTTTTGTTAAATATATATGACACCTAACGATCCTAAACACTTTTGATGAATATGAAATTGGATTCGCATAAATTTTTATACGAGTCAGCTTATAACTGGGTAATAGCCTTTTTTCATCAGGCATGGATGGAGATGTCATGCCCTTGAGCGTCAAACATGTCAATTTTTCAGTGAGAGAAGTGTCATATAGATTACAGATATTATAGAATTTATAGGTCCAGAGTTCAGGCGCCTCTTTTGAAGTGTAGTTATTTTAGTATTTTTACTTTTAGAATTGATAATTTGGTGTCATACTGAGGTTAATTGGAAAATCATATATTACTTTTGATGAATATGAAGTTGGATTCACAATAATTTTTATATGAGTCAGCTTATAACTGGGTATTAGCCTTTTTTCAGAAGACCTGGGTGGAGATGTCATGCCCTTGAGCGTCAAAGATGTCAAATTTTCAGTGAGAGAAGTGTCGTACAGATTACAGATTGTATGGAATTTATAGGTCCAGAGTTCAGGCGCCTCTTTTGCAGTGTAGTTATTTTAGTATTTTTACTTTTAGAATTGATAATTTGGTATCATACTCAGAGGTTGATTGGAAAATCATATATTACACACAAGTCCTGTCTTTTTTTTTTTTTTTTTTTTTTCATTTGAGATGTATTTTATGATCTACAGGACATGTCCTTAAGACTGCTTCTTCAATGCAGAACTCATCTGAAGCAAAAGCAACAAGGGATGTTCAGTTATCTGTGAGAGAAGCATTAAGCTCAAAGAAGGAGGTATCACTAAAAAATTCAGAAGCTGAATTTTCTAATAGTGGTGATGATGATGATGAGGATGATGATAATGAGGCCAGCTTTGATGCACGGATGCGACAACAAATACTCAGAAAAAGAAAGGACCTGAGAGATCTCCCACCATCAAAGCAAAAGCAAAACGGTACTGTAATTTATTTTCGTAAGCTTTTCACTGAAGTGAAATTTTCCACCGTGACTGTTCAGAATGGAGCTTCTTTCTTTCTGATTTCAACCTATGTTATATTGATACTACAATACTTGCATTAGATCTGCTCCCTCTCTCTAAAGATTTTGAATTCCCCTTTTCCTAAAATAAATTAGACAAAGGAAGACCTTGCTAAGTGAATAAGTTAGTCCCGATCGATCGATGAATTCATTTCAAGAGTGATTTCTGCTTATGAAACAATAAATGAATGCTTGTATGAAGGTGCATGAGTCAGCATACACTACAGCACATATAGATGCATGAAGAATGATACCCTTGCCAAGTATTTAAAATTTGTGAATGCACTATTAGTAAATTAGACAACATCAACTAACATGCTTTACTTGATTTATGCATAATAAGTTACACATGTTGATGCTATTTCAATTTGCTGGACAAAAGCTGTTCTATGAGAGGAGGGTGTGATTCTTGTAATTTCTTCACTGCATATTACAATACAGTTCAAGGCCTACACCCTTTTAAGAATTCTGGTGCTAGCTCATGAAAATGGTCAGGTTTATTATTTTTGCAATTAAAGTAGAGCCATATCCTATTATGTGCATCAATAGATTCATTACTTAAAAAAATGGGAGTTTTGGTCACTGGTTGCTGATCATGTTAGACATAAAAAACCTGTTCTTTATATGTGCTTCCATTTGAGATTACTACTTTTGTTAATGATTTCCTTAGTTATATAACGTATATCTGTTGATATTTTGCGTGTGCAGGGAACACTAGCACAAAAGAACGTCAAAATTCTCCACCCAGGTGAGAGATGCAATTTTTTTTTTTTTGAAAGGTGGGATGTTTGGAATTTCAATGTTGGCTTTGAGGTAAAATATTACCTTGTGTGCACATCTGTTTGGGAACATGTAAATTGCTTGTGACTCTGCATAATTGCTAACTAATTCTGTGTCCCAACTGAACTCTCAAATGGAGAATGAGTGCTGCCACATTAATCAAAAGAAATAAATGGCACAACATTACAATTTTTGTAAGGTGGCAAGAAAATGAAACAATGCTTTGGAGTTCAGTAGCACACACAAAGTCATAAAGAAATCAATGACTTTAGTACATCTAATTTTAAATTTGTTGCTCCTTTTGCATTTTTTTTTTTTGTGCATTGGAAATTCTCTTTTATTCCTTTGTGAATGAATTAAATCCATATGTGAAAATATTAGTTACTTATGGAAAGACAAAAAGAAGAAGAAGAAATAAATAAATAAGGGTAAGGAATCTCTATCTGGCAGCACTTTCTAGGGTCTAGGGCTTTCTTCATCCCATCAGTGATATTACATTATTAACTTGAAATGATGAGGGTCCTTAGAATGTTCTAAATTTATCATTTTGAAGAAGTAATTGATTGAGCAGTTGACAGATCAACCAAGGAAGTAGTTCTATAAAAAAAATTTATTTCAATGAAAAGGATTAGTAAACTCTGCCGATTTTTGATGTCGTACTGTGGATGGAGGAACTATTAGTTTGGAGACAAAGAGGTATAGACATAAAATTTAGTTATTTTGCTAACTTGCTGATCATTGAGATCTGTATCATTTACTTGGAAAATAAAGTCTCTGCTCTTTCCTCATTTGTTGTTTCCAACTAATGTCAGGACCATTTGATTTCTTTCTTTCTTCTCAAGCCACAAGATGGTAAAATAATTTCGGGGTAAATAGGGCAAACTTTCATGTGCTTCTGCAAACTCAGTCAATTCTTTCCATTTTACAAAATAGATGAGCTTCATAGGACTTCCACAGTGCTTATTCAGAAAGTTCCATGAACGAATTGATACCATGGAAAGCACTCAAAATTAAGATTTTTGCAAAAAGTTCCTGAGAATGAAGCTGAGGATTTGCAAATTTGCAATCATGGGGAATCATTCACCTTCTTTTTTTGCCAAATGGGAAACATTCACCTTCTGTGTGCACTTGATTGAGAGAAGGATTTACTTTATGAGTTACTAGCTTCTAGAATGAAATACCATTGCTTTTTTATAGTTCAATACTTCTCCCTCCCCCCTCCTCCTCTTCCTCCTCTTGTTGCAGCGAAGCTTCTTACTCTGTTGTGCTGCAGAATTGCTTCAATCCTTGATATAGTTGTTTGTTACCTTAATCATGTTTAAACTTTGGGATCATGATTACCCTTTCCTGGTTTTATTAAAGGCCTTTTTCCTATTGTTCCAGTTAAATTATTTCTTGGATTTGCTGTCTTAGCCCAAGGTTGAAGCATGCTAAACTTAATACAATTGTATGCTTAATATAATTATTTTATTCTTGCCAGGTCTAGTGCTGAAAGAATTGATGATGACCAGCCAAGAGTGGAAAAGCTGTCACTGAAGAAAAAGGGAATAGGATCTGAGGCCAAAGCTGAACGCATGGCTAATGCAAATGTGGACTTACAGTTATTCAATGAAGCTGAACGAGAAAGACAATTGCAAAAACAGAAGAAACGTAGACTTAAAGGACGTGAGGATGAGGTAAGTTCTGTGATTGTGGTTCATCATTCTACCTTGTTTTTTATTTGGCCTAATGATCTTATAAATTCTAAACTTTGCACACTTTTTCAATTCTTTCTCATCTTTTCAATTTATTAAATCTGACACACAAATATGTGAATTGATTTTAATTGTATGCAAGATGATACAATTCTATTTTGTACCGTATTCCCCTTGGATACAATTGAAACCAATTCACAAACTTATGCTTTGATTTGATGAAATTAAAATGGTAGGATAGAATTGAAAAAGCACTCAAAGTTCTGGATTTATTGGATCATTGGCCCTATTTATTTATTCTTTTTTTATTTTGTTTGGCAGTTCTTGTATTCTTGGTAGACTGTGAATTCTAATTTATAGAGAAATGAGGCTAACAAAAGTATGTGAAGAGACGGAAGCAGGGATCATGCATCCTTATCTTTAGTCAATCTGGGATTATATATGCAATATATCTCTGGGGAGATGGTTAGGAAGAAATATTAGGGAAGCTTTCAAGTAATGGGGTTTACATGAATCAATACTATTGTAAATAAAAATCAACTTTCCTAATTTCCAAGGTTGCTGATAGAATGGTGTAAAAGAAATTCTGAAACTTAAAGACAATGATTCATACTGTTTATAATTTGTAAAATTAAACCTTTCCCCCCATCTCCTTACTCTCTCAACTAGCTAATATATGCATTAATGATAAACTAAAACAAAGACAAATAAGGCAGCTGATTAGATGAAAATTTTGTGATTCCATTCTATACATCTAGGCTTCTCTGAATCCGCTGTATATTTCTATGGAATGACCTACTTTTATTTTCATTGTGATTGTACTTATTTAAATCTTCTTTTGATTCTGGTTTCAATACTATTAGGTTTTGGCGAAACTTGGGAAATTTAAGAAGAGCATTTCTACGAAGGCTAATACCTCAAATAGTGAGCTTGAAGGAGCTTATAAGGAGGATTTATCTGACTGGAGTACTGTTTGCCTAAAATTTGCACCTGAACCTGGCAAGGTAAGCTTCATTTCTCTTTACCATCTCCATCATAAATTCTCTTTATTCCTTGGAAGAGTTTTGAAAACCACATGGATGTGATATCTATTTAATTTTTATGAAGGCACTAATGAAAAATTTTATGTTAAAACTGTTCAAATTCTCTCCTAACCGGGATTTGGGTTTTAATTTTAGTTGAGTGAAAACAGTACGGAGATTGTGATAGATAACAATGAGAAATGAATTGAAATTATGTAATACTTATTTTAAAAAATCTTCTCTATGCATGCCAATGTGTAGGCAAAATATTAATATTTCCACTTTTGGATTGTAACAGGATCGCATGTCTCGCAAAGATGATCCAAATGATTATGTCGTGCATGACCCTCTTTTGGAGAAGGGGAAGGAGAAATTTAACCGGATGCAAGCCAAGCAAAAGAGAAGAGAAAGGGAATGGGCTGGCAAATCTCTTACTTAGTCTCATCTCTGTAAATTATGTGGGCTTCTCTGAAGCACAATGAAACTAATTAGTTAGTTTCTGCGCCACCTTGTCTTTGCTATGTGTTTTAAGTGTTCAAAGTGTAAAAACATTTCCCAGTCATGCTGACCAAATTCCCAAGAAGCTGAGGAAGCTGCATTGTTGACCAACAATAGGTTCCTATACTCCCTAGGTTCATTTGATCGGGAAGAGCATATTTACAGGTTAGAAAACTTTGCCGTCGTCTTTGGAATTGTGCTCTCTCACACTGTTTCTTATATTGTTTTTAACTTGTACTTACCTAATTAATCTTCTATAAGAGTACTATTCATTTTACATTTGCTAAAATACGGCACAATCAGAATACATTTAAAAGTCAAATTGCGTGCCTGATCGTTTGCATTTTGTCTAATTGATGTGCTTTTTATATATATATATTTTTTTCTTTTTGTTTTTATTATTTTTTTTAATGAACGTTGGCCAACCCCCACTAATTTAATTCTGAAATTTCAAATTTTAATCTTGGAGAAAAAAGAGGCATTTCTTTATTTGACCCTGTGAACAGGAACCCAAAGTCTTCAGAGTCTAGACTCCAAAGACTTGTTAAAAGGCTGAAAGCCGGTGTAGAAAGCACAATATCGTTGTTGACGAAACCCCTATTTTTATAAAAATCTGGAGGTACTAATTTTCATTTGCGGCGGATCGCTTGGAAGTCTTGCTTTCACACTGCAGGAAAAAAAAAACAAGGTAGTGTGAGTCACTTTCAAAATAGCCAATCGGTATTTTGCAGTGTTCTTAAAACCGGATTGGACTGGCCGGTCGGACTTCGATCATTAGTTCAATTTTTAAGTTATAAAAAATCAGAAAAATTATTGAACCGGAAAAAATCAGTCTGAATCGAAAAAAACAAGAAAAACAGATGAACCGATCATATTGAAATTTACAAAACGATGTCATTTTGAACTTAGAGTAGAAATTAAATCAAATTGGTCGAACCGCGAACCGACAGATAAATCTGTTGAGCCTCCAATTCAGTTTTAACAACCTTGGTATTTTGACATTGTACATTGTATGTAACATGTAGCCAAGTTAAACGTGTTTTTATGCACTGGAAATCAATTGGATGCGTGATTGTTACATTTTTGGTTTATGAAAATCAAGTTCATAAAATAGCTCACAAGAAATTACCATGGTTATTCTCTCTTGGACTACTTTTCACTATTTTACCTGTTGCAGTGTTTGGCTCACATAGGTTTAATGAGGGTTAATTTCATCTATTATCCTTTACATTTATACTTAATAATGTCAGGCTTCCTTTTCTTTTTTTTTTTTTTTTTTTTTTTTTTTAATTTGTAACACTAATATCATTAACTTTTACACTTTAATATCAAAATCTCTTATTTTTAATTTGTAACAATAATATTATTAACTTTATATTAATATTACGATTATAGTCACCTTTATAATTTTTCAATAATCTTTTCCAATTAAAAACTTGACACGGATTTTATATGAAATCATTTTTTTTTTAAATATATTATATTAAAATTTTGACTTTTTGTACAATTCATTCACCATATATTTTTTTCCTTCCCTCAATGTCACAAAATTCCCTTTCTCATTTTTTTCTATGATCTTTCAACCTTTCTGCTTTTTTAATCTCTCATTAAAAAATATAAAATATTATATAGTTCTAATTTTGTGTGAGTTTTTATCCGTCTAATCAATCATGTAATTTCTTAAGCTATACTAAAAGAGAACAAAATTCAAATTAAATAAATAAAAATATAAACTTGCTCTCAAATTAAATAAGAGAGGAAATTACATAATGTTGAGGGACAAGAAAAAAATAAGTATAGCTAATGAGTTGTGTAAAAGTAAAATTTTTAATCTAATGTATAGTGTATATAAGTTATTCGATTTGATAGTTACTGAAAAATTATAAAAAACTATAATCGTAATATTAATATAAAATTAATGATATTAACGTTATAAATTAAAAATAAGAGATTTTGATATTATTAAATATAAAAGTTAATTATATTAGCATTACAAATTAAAAAAAAAATGATTATGATATTATATAAAGGTGAAAGATGGTTGGTGAAATTAGCCATATAAATTTATTATCAATAAATATTTGATATAATGTTATTAGAGTTTTCTTTAATGCTTAAAAGTCTCGAGATTAGTGTTAGAAAAAAAAAAAGTGATAGGCTTATTGTCTATTGCTAGTGGCATGGTCAAAAGGAGTGGAAAATGTTGAATTCATTAGCATATACATTGAGTGCCACCAGGGCCCTCATAAAATTTACAATTTTTTTTTTTTTTTTTTAAGCATGATTACACTAAAGATACTTGACAAAAAAAAAAAAAAAAAAAAGTCATTACATAAATATTATACAATTATTTATCTATCTATAATTATTTAAATAGCATTAAATCTCTTGTGAAATCACATAGGAAACTAGTGCTTGCAATTTGATACTAGCCAGTATATTTGTATTGATATCGATATTCTCAATAACGAAAGGGAAAATGGAGCAACAAATGTAGTTAATTTCAAATTTGCTTGTTTATATACTTAAGTTGTAAGTATTTTCAAGATTCAATTGAAGCCTCATTTTGGTTTGTCATTACTAATAAATGTTAATTAATATAATTAAGCATATGCAAGATGCAACCTACCGTGAGAGATGGATCCGAGGACCTAGACCATTATTTTATATGCTTATGATTTTTCTGTTTAGCCTCTAATCTTTTACCAATTGGTAAAGTATTAAAGATTCTATTTATTTAGCCCTTTTTCTTTTTCTTTTATGGTTATATTCTTTCCGTTTCACAATAACTGTCGTTTTAAGAGAATGCACACATATTAAGCAAGCTATTAAATACTTTTAATTTTAATTAATATGGACAAATATATCATTATTTTCTCTCACCAAATAAGAAAAAACATATGAAATATTGAAATTGATATGAGGGTAAAGTTGGAAAAAAGCTAATAAATATTATATTGAACTCCTATAACGACAATTATATCGAAACAAAATTACTTTTTTAAAAAGACAATTATTAAAAACCGAATGAAGTATATATTTTTCAACAAAATCCATTTTTTCCAAAGTAGAAAAAAAAATTTAATTTTTTGAGAATGACAATAACACATTTATTACAAGGGAAAATCTCTACCAAAGTAGATGATAAATTTGTTGTTTTGTCCCAAAAGTCCTAATAAAAAACCATACCATTAAAATCAAATACTTCTCCATACTAAAATTTATTTCCGACTATATCCATTTCAGCTTTCTACGCCCATAAATATAAAATAGTAGGACCCACATCACACCTATCATCGGCCTACAATTTGACAATTTCCAATCGGCAACTCTTTATCATTCCCTGCCTAGCATGGCATCGGATTAATTACTTTTATTTATTGTTTTAAATTAGCAATTTTGGTAAGAATATATGTATGGGTAATATAGATTAACACGTTTATATAAAATTATTATAATTTTGTGAAAAAATGTGTTATATTCCTAATCTATTTGTATATATCTTATTTTTTTAAAAAAAATTAGCAATTTTGATTTACTAGATTTATTTTTTTTTATTATTTATAAGAGAGACCAATAGGTCTGAGTTACGCAATAGAAAGTAGACAATAAACATCATTTTACACTTACTAAAAAGGCGAAATTTCACCGGTGCAGAGGAGATGACTTGAATTCAAAATTTTTCATTCTTAAGAGCAATGTTCTTACCTCTTGAGCTAAGTCTCAAGTGTAATTTACTAAATTTATTAATAACTTAGTAATAATTTAATTATTTTTATTTTTATTTAGATTATTAAGAATATTTATAAATTAGTTTACTTGTCACTAATAATAAATTTATATTGTCACTAATAATAACATAGAAATTAATTAAAATTATTAGTTTTAAAGCAATAATAATGAAAATGTGTATATCTATTAATACATACCTTACATAACTTTTTGTAATTAACCGCATTGCAATTTGGCAAGATACCAAAATATCCAAACGGTGTAATCCCAAGTCACCGTCCCACACCTACCGCCACCATCCCTAACATGTTAAAAAAAAAAAAAAAAAAAAAAAGTCAAATTCTTTAGCACTCTTCTTCAAAGCTGTGTTCACACTAAGATCTATAATGAGGTGCCACCTCTTGTTCTTCATAACTTAAAAGTTTTTATAAACAAAAATTATTTTATATTCCCTTCTTAGATAACATATATTATTTTTAAAAAAATCTAATTTACATTAAATACAAAATTTGAATCAAACGCAGTTGGCAATTTTGTGTGTATTAATCAAAATGTGTTTGAAATGGGTCAGAGATCATCACATCGAAAAAATATTAGATAAATTTAGTCCATCAATCAGACAATAAATTAATTAATTGTGATTTATCCCGTAAAATGTATATAAAAATATCATCGTAACTAATATTTTACGGTCTTATTAATCAAAATTATGACCTTTAAATATACAAATTTTAAGTCAATTATATAAAAACTCAAAACCCATTATCGTCAATGGATTTATTTGTGTTCACATTTGGCTCACACATTCTTTGAAAAGCCTAACAACAAATTAGACTTTACTATTTCTTCCCTCTCTCTTTCTCTCTCTGTTTCTTGATTATGTTTCTCTTTTATATGAAACTCTTCTCTTCCCCACCAAACTCAGAATCCGAACAAGAACAAGATACAATAACAATTGTTCTCCCTTGTATACACCTTTTTTTTCAATCCTGACTCAGTCAAATGAATGAAACCACCAAGAAACGGCAAAGGAAAGATATTCAAGGAAGTGATTATATAGATGATGATGGTGATGGTGACAACAATTCATATGAACTAGACAGCAATAACAATAGCAGTAGCAGTACCAGCAAGAAGAAGAGGAAAAAATTAAAGGGTATAATCACATCCTTGATGTTAATAGATGAACAAGAAAAGTTGGATCAAGAAGAGCAAAACAAAGCTTCATTTGAAGAGAAGCAATTATTAGAAGCAAACCACAAGAAAAAAACAAGAACAATGGTTGATTACTATTCCAATCTTCAAGATTACTACTCAGAAATTGAAGAAACTGACAGAGTAAAACGCAAGAAGTCTCGTGCAATTGCTGGTGCTGGTGCTGGTGCTGTTGCAATTTCTGCTGCCTCTAATGGGGTTTCTAATAAATCAATTGGGGATGCAAAGCAAGGGACTGGTGGCCAACACAGACGATTATGGGTTAAAGACAGAAATAAAGAATGGTGGGATGAATGTAATCGACCAGATTATCCAGAGGAAGAGTTCAAGAAAGCTTTTAGAATGAGTAAAGCTACTTTTGAATTGATATGTGAAGAGCTACGTTCATTTATAGCTAAAGAAGATACTACTTTGCGAAATGCAATTCCTGTCAAACAAAGAGTTGCTGTTTGTATTTGGAGATTAGCTACTGGTGAGCCTCTCAGACTCGTGTCTAAAAGATTTGGTTTAGGTATTTCTACTTGTCATAAACTAGTTCTTGAAGTTTGTTCTGCTATTAGAAATGTTTTAATGCCTAAATATTTGCAATGGCCTGATGAGGATAATTTAAAGAAGATAAAATATGAGTTTGAATCAATTTCAGGAATACCTAATGTTGTTGGGTCTATGTATACTACTCATATTCCTATCATAGCTCCAAAGATTAGTGTTGCTGCTTATTTTAATAAAAGGCATACAGAGAGGAATCAGAAAACTTCGTATTCGATTACAGTTCAAGGTGTTGTTGATCAAAAAGGAGTGTTTACTGATGTGTGTATTGGTTGGCCTGGTTCAATGCCTGATGATCAGGTCTTGGAAAAGTCTGCTTTGTATCAAAGGGCTAGTGGAGGCCTTTTGAAGGATGTTTGGATTGTTGGGAGTTCAGGATACCCTTTAATGGATTGGGTTTTGGTGCCTTATACACAACAACATTTGACATGGACTCAACATGCTTTTAATGAGAAAATTGGGGAAATTCAGAAGGTTGCAAAGGATGCATTTGCAAGATTGAAAGGGAGGTGGAGTTGCTTGCAGAAAAGAACAGAAGTGAAACTACAGGACTTGCCTGTGGTTCTTGGGGCATGCTGTGTTTTGCATAATATTTGTGAAATGCACGAAGAGGAAATAGATCCTAACCTGAAGATTGAACTTGTTGATGATGAGATGGTACCTGAGGTTGCTTTGAGATCAGCAAACTCAATGAAGGCTAGGGATGCTATTGCTCATAATCTTTTGCACCATTGTCATGCAGGCACTGGTTTTCTATAATTGAAAGAATTACATTTTCCCCTTAATATTTGAATTCTTTTGCCTATTGTTTTTTCTATAGTTGTATTGTAGAATTACACAATTGTCATTCTTCGTAATTTGGTCGAAGGGGCTATGAAAACGGTATGTGTAGCCTCTGCACCCACACACACTCCCCCCCCAACCCCCCCCCCCCCACCAAACAAATAGCTGATGTTAGCCTTTGTAGGTTTAAGTTATACATATAGATCATAGCAACTTCATGTCACTATACTCAAATTCAAAATAAAAGATGAATGTTGAAATTGTAATATTCTTTTAACATGACTCTTATTGTTAGTCTTAATGCCAAATCTTAAGAAAGCATGGTTCATGACTTTCTTCTATTGACTTGTAAAGATTTGCAGTAGTGTAATTTTGATGTGCTTTACTCTATATCTTGTTATAAGTTTGATGATGAATTATATATATTTTTCTTATTTTTAGTTGATTTTTAAGCACATGTATCCCATATTCTATCTGGAATCTTTCTATTCATATGCTTGCAAAAGCTGCTTCTATCTCAAAACTGTCTGTAACTGAATGAAATTGCATAAATGTCAGAAAACTATTGTCATTCTTGTTTCTATTTATATGGTTCATGTTTTCACAGGGACTAGTATGATCCTCATTGTTAATTTCCCATTTGCAAAAGCTGCTTCTATCTGCCTGATTGTTAATTTCCCATTCACTTCAGTTTTCAAGATTATGTAACATGTGAAAAAATATTTTTTTTTTCTTTTTGGTAAATTTGGCTTTGATCTGGGATTTGAACTCGAAACCTTTTAATTACAAAGAGGAATCCAGTACAGCTAATTTTTTTTTTTTAGTGCTAACCAACTTGCATCATGGATGACACAAGCATAGGTCACAAAATGATGATGAATGATTCCAGAGTCAAGAGATACCTGTGTAATCTTGGTCTTTCTATCTATCTATTCTGTATCAGTTTTAAGTTCATTGATCTTAATTTCCAAGCATATGTTGGGCACTTTTGAACTTCAAATATTTTAATGATCCATCATATATCTTGCTGCAGTGGGCAAATCATTATCAATTAGAATAATGTTATGCAGATGCAACCAATTTAAGAAATAAGAATATGATACTTCTAAGTTTTGGATGACATAAAATGTCATAGTTTATTGATCTAAGCTATTAAATAAAAATGGGATTCTATCAAGCTTTGGAAGGTTGGAAATCGGAATTAACATTCCTGAGTATATTGCAATACCAGACTAAATCAGAATTTTAGGAAAATTCATGCTACTTGTGAATGATATATTTTACTGTTAAGAAAAGTGAAGGATGATGATAGATTTAGTGGAAGATAATTAGCTTTGTTTTATATTTAACTAGCTGCTGCTATAGACTAGTGAAATATAATTTACTACTACAGTAAAGTCATTAAGAGATGATTATGTTATTAATTTTGGTTACTTAGTGGTGGTATTTAGTGCTAATGATTTGGGTAGCTTTTTGTTCTTTAATTTAATGTTCGATATGCATATTTAAAGATAATGGACTTTGCAAAAAATTAATTTGCTATATATATACACACACACTGTTCACATAGGATTTCTCCTTAGATTCTACTAAGATAAAAGATGTCCATCAAGATTGTATATTCAATTATATGACCCTATTTACTTGATGTATTACATCCTAGTCCTGATATTCCAATGAAAATTCTATGATAAGCTTATAGACATTTCCTCGAGGAATCCAAATGAGTGAAATAGACAAGTATTTTTGGACTTGTCAACCTTAATAAATCAATGTGGACAGAAATGCAATGTCCTTGCAATGAACAGATTAGGGATCAAGTCACCAATCACCATCATGCTTTATGCAGTTCAGACATGAACTCTTTAATCAAAGTGTTTTTGGCTTGAGTGATATTGAACTATCTTCAAGATTGTGAGGTTGCCACTTTGAACACTAGTCGAAACCAAATAAATAAAGAAGAAATGAGCTTAGAACAGAAACAAACATCTTTGATCATATCGATCGAGTAGTCTAAACCAGGTAAAAGTCACGAGGGAATGTTGAACTAGTCCGTTCTTAATATGTTTGTTACATTAACACTAGCTTGACCTAGCTCAAGTCTGCCCACCAAACATTAAGAAAGTCAATCAATGCATTGACACCACTGTAAAACTTAGTGCAGCACTCAATTCCTGAGGATTTATTAAGTTGACCACCGGCCATGGTTTCTCATTCCTGGGTTTGCAACTATCTAATCATAAAACCTGTGTCCAATAATGATAATTAAAAGAAATCAAACGATGAGTATGATAAACGATTGAATCCTAACACAAATGGCCTAAGCTTGCAACTGACAAACATCAATTACATCTCTAATTAATTCATCAAAATCAATAGAATTGGATCAGTAGGCATCTGTTGCACAATGTTACAATCTTTAAGTTACACAATATCACAAGAACGGACCTTTAACTACATAGCATATAGGCCGGCCATCCATAGCACACCCATGTAAGAAACAAACTTTTCCCTGGAATGCTCTAATCTGAAGAAATTGCAGAGAGTGGTAGCAGCCTTTACGTAATTCAAAACAGGAAACTATGTTCATCTTCATATCATAACAATATAAGGTTGCTAGTTCGATTTTCACTCCATCCATGAACTTGTGATTAATGTGGGATCCCAACACGCTTTTCATCACGATCAGATGGAAGACGGAAAGGAAAGTGTGCAAAGTGGATTCTCAAGACAGGGGAGTCAGGTTTCTTATCATCAAACTTGTAACCTGCAGAAAATTCACATGTCACAGCCTGATCAAATGATATTGATATATTTCCCTGCAGACCTTTTATTGGTTCAGCATTTTCAATACTCTTTATAAGATGACTGCAAGTAGCATACTAAAAGAAATTATTTGCACACATGAAACATATGATACAGAACTGATGTACATGGGTATTTCAAATACTTGGTAACAGATGGATGGAGTATTCATTCTATTATGGGTACATAGGATTATTAGCATTTGGAAATTGGCTATCTTGTTCCATAATTTCCAAATGAAAAAGGTACAGAATAAAATATTTTAACCCTGCAAAAGTTGATAAAGTTAAAAAAAGAACAAACATGCATCCTTGCAAGCAGTTTACCTTGAAGAGCTTCCATAGCAGTGATAGCACATTTTTCATCAACAAACTCCACAAAGCACAAGACCATAGCCCTATCTCCACTCTACAATGCAGTAACATATTGAGAAGATTAATTTAAAAAAAGGGAAAACAAAACAACAAGAAATAAAGGGAATACATCATTAGAAGAAAGTAGCACTAACATATAGGTGTAGACAGATATGCTTGGTTATAAAAGTGGTGATAATCATGTTTTTAGTTTTTTATTATCTTTAATAGATACTAATCAAGTTCTTCCCACAAGCCAGAAAATCCTTTAACTTACAAAAAAATATATGCATATATATATCAGCCTGTTTCTTTATTTTCAACTTCTCCTGAGTAGGCAAGATTGCAACAAAAACCTATTCTCATTAACACCTTATGACAATACATATTTAAAAAAATATATATATAAATAAATGCTTTCATAAGATTGGGGATTTTCAGCATAAAATATGAAAGTGATATCTCAACTTAAATCTACAATTTTAGGCATGCAAAGGGTAAACAAGAAAGAGCAGAATATGATGTTTCCACACCAAACCCACCCCACTCCCAACACACGCACAAAAGGAATAAGAGTATTGTCACCAAACACCAAGTTTCATGTAGGCAATAAGATGAACACAATTTTAAGTATCTTTTAGACAGTAATTAAATTCATCTATTTCTCTTAGCACTGTACACCTTGCATTAAATCAAACTGAATAGAGTATGGTAAAGTGGCAAACTTACATGTCTGGGCTCCTTGTGAATAAGTTTGATGTCCTTGTACCCAATAAATGGACGAAAAAGATCTTTGATGATAAATCAAGGACAGAAATATGGAAATAATAAAATGAAGCAGTGTCGTTTAATAATTTTTCAGACATTACTGCTTCTTGGAAAAAAAATTAGCAGGTATGTTCCCTTCCTTTAACTGAACCAAACATAGCCAAAAAAAAGAAAAAAAACAATTCATAACAAACAGGTCAATTCATAAGCACTTCAACTCAAATATAAAAGTTCCATTTCACACAAAAATTTTATTTCCAAAGCACAAATGAAATGCCACTAGATGAACTACTATAAGGATACGGCCTACTTCTCTTCTAGTGCAATTAGTAGGGAGCCCATCAACAAACAGAATGTTTGATTCCCCTCTTGAGACAGAAGGGCCATCAACATTTCTCAAAGAACTAGGCCTTTCATTTATCAAGTCAGGAATGGCTGAAGTAATGTTAACTGAGGCATCCCGTCTTTGGGATTGTAAATTTGGATCTACTTCTAGAGATGGGTATCCCTTTCCACTAGCTCCTGCTGCTACTCCACCAGTGATAGGTTCAGAATGAACACCGATACTCGAAATATTATCCAAGCCATAAGACCCAACCTGCATCTGCTACTAAAAATAAAATTTTTACATGCAATTCAAACTCTATGCAAATTATAGAGTTAAAATTCTAACCTCTCGGTGCACAAAATCTGAAGCAGCATCTCGCAATTCATTAGAAACTGTAATATGACTAGAAGCCAAAGATGGTACTTCTGATGACAAGTATCCAGGAAAATTAGGCACACCTGAAACAACAACAACAAAGCATCCAAAACTCCATGAATTATAGAAAATTAACAACTGAATTTAGTATCAAAAACTCTATTATTCTAAATCATAACCCAGTACCCATAGCTTCGATGCTCTTTAATCATATAACAAACAAATCGTCAAAAAATAATAATAATAAACTACCATCGAATTCAATAATAAATTAGGACATCTAGTCATAATTTTCCCGCACTTTTTCAGATTTTCTCAGCAACCAAACGGGAAAATTTAAGGGTTAGGAGAGAGAGAGAGAGATAGTACCTCTGTTTTCCACAAATCCGTATCTATAGTAAGGATCCGCCATTACGGCTCTTCTCTTCAGTTTCTGGTTAAAGCCGTGACGATGAGCTCTCGGAAATACGAATCGAAACGACTTCGTTTTTTAAAATTATTCTTTTGCTGTGGGTTTCATCACTGGCCCAATCTGTTAATAGTACTCACGAATCTTGAGACCTGGCCCAACATGAATTTAAGTTTTTTTTTTTTTTTTTTTTTTTTTGCCAAATAACATGAATTTAAGTTAAATTTTAATAAATAGTATTTGTGATTTTTTTTTTAATGTATTGTAATATGAATTCAGTTTAAGATATTTTTTATTAATAATTTTTTAAAGATGAATTAAAATGTAAATGTACCGTTAAATGAAATTAAAAAATGTTTAAGTTCAAATGAAATTATTATGCTTTAATTTAGATAGTTTATAGACTGAAAATGACTCATTAAATTAATTTGAAAATATTGAAACAATAAAATCAAAAAATCAAAAGATATCATAGACAAAAAATAAAAATAAAAGAGAGTATCATGTTGAAGTAGAATACCGAAAATATAATAGACCAATTAGGCAAAAGATTTTTTTTTTCTTGTATGTTAATGTGCTACCATAAGTTGCTACGAAAAATGTTAATATTTAATTTAAAATAATAATAATAATTGAGAGTTATAATTTAATTAAATGATCGATTTTTGTTAAGAATTTATTTATTATGATTAACAAATAATTTAATTAAATAAATTATATTATATATATATTAACTCGGTTTAGATCATTTAAGTCGTTTTATTATTAACT